>PNEQ01041604.1:0-26374 GCA_003012365.1 Medauroidea extradentata
TTGAAACATATTCCAAAGTCTGTGTAAATATATGTTGAAAGAGTTAAACCGTTTAGAATGCTGCGTAAGAAGGCGGCAACCAGTGAAATCGAACGTAGCTCCGTCGCTAGCGCGCCGCGAGCAGAATTCAAGCCGGTTGCGGGTGGGTAGGCAGCCCACTTGCCAGTTCTGTGTTGAATCGAAACACACTGTACAGTAAAGTGCGTATTTCTGTCTCATGTGATTACTTTCATTCAGTGCTCCCAGTAAAGTGTTGGCCATACGCTTCCACCGAAATCCACCAGAAGGTGCAATACTTTCTTGAGTAGCATACGTGGCGTACCTGCAATGAATTGTGTTATGTTGAAGGCGTCTGAGCTGCACATAAGTTTAGAACAGAGAAAACAAGCTCCGTACAATAAAATGATCAGTAGGTAAGCGAACAAAACGAAACAGAGATAGGGTATCCGTACGTGAGTGTGTATATTTTCTGTCGAGATTTGTTTTAAGTTAGATATATACCTATATGTGTGTGTCCTGTTTCATATAACATGAATTATAGTTGTATCTTTCTAAGCCGAAGTCCGGTGCGTAACCGTAATAATGCTTCACAACGAGTCGATAAAAAAATAATACCGTATACGAGGAGGATATCCAGAGCCAGGGTACCGCCCCGAATGCAGATGTTATGAGTGAGAGCTCGTAGGCAAGCTGCGTACCCCGGGGGACGATATGAAGTGAGGCCCTACGGTGGATAATAGCCGGAATGAGAATTGTGAGGGAAACGGAAGATCTTCGAGAAAACCGCCGGCCAGTGACATCGTCCAGCACGATTCCCACATGGTTCTGAAGCCATGTGTGAGGTTCCATGTTTTGAACTGATTTTTTTTTATATTGTTTTCAGGGAGTATTATGTTCAATACGAAAATGAAAGACAAATTAAGCAAATTACTCCCTTAAATTATGAGATTACACATTAATCAGACAAATTCTTCATAACCTCTCTTGAGATGATTCGAGTAGTTTTGTTACATTTGATCTAATTGTAAGTTATGTTTCTCCTTTAGAATTTTAGCAAGTTAGCTTTCAGAGTCTATTTTAATTTGGTTCATAAGGTTTTTACCATTATATAACTGCGTGACAAGAATGTTACACAACTCTTTCAACTTGTCGAGACACTACACTCAATGAAACAGAGTGAAAAAATACATAACCAGAACTACAGTCTGAACTTTTTGACAAGGACTCCGTACGACTTAGTAAGTGTGTCCATTCATGCAGCTACACGAATGACTTGCGAGTTACGCGCGGACAAAATAAATTAATATATGTAATTTTTTTGTTTCGGTATCAAGTAAAAAGCAGTTAATTAATTACGTACTGTTCTCTCTCTCACTCTCTCCCCCTCTCTCTCTCTCCTCTCTCTCCTCCTCTCTCTCCCTCTCTTCCTCTTTTTCCCTCTCTCTCCCTCTCTCTATGTCTTCTTTATATTCCTCATCAACTAACTGTTAATGCCTCATTTATTTCCCATAACTGTAGTACAGTTTGTCCGTGCTATGTAACATTTCAGACAATATTTTTTTACGCAATTAATTTCTGTAAACCCTTGTAAAATCGTTACCCAACGATTATGTTAATTTATCCCAAACTACTGCCAGCTACCTTAAAATCTTATTATTATCGATTATCAAAATTTCTATTTTTTAAGGTGTGCCAAACATAATCACTCACTCTCTTGCATATATTCCTACCAAAGGCACCTATGCTTGCACTCAACAGAGATATAGGAGCACATGCGACGAAACTGCCATTTATTCTTCGCAGCACAACTAAGCCACTAACGCAGCTAGCTGTTTATGTTTTCACGTTTAGTATGCATCCAAACGCAATTTTTATATATAGCGATGACAGAAATTCAGAACAGTGTATCTCCTAGTAAAATTGCAGTCGATTTGTTGTTCTGGTCCTTTGATGAATGAAACATATAATTGTACTTAAATTTCTATTTTAAGTTAACTAAGTTTCAGTAAAAATTTTATACACTTGTTAACGTTAGACAATTTTTACGGTGTTGGAATATTTCTGTACTGTCAGTTTTAACTATGTGAGAACTACCCCTATACTGGCCCACAACAGAAAATGCGTCACAGCGCGCCAAACGTATCATATCTGTAGTAAATGTAACAAGGGCACATTAACATATAAATTACAACAATAGTAAACCATTCAAATACTGTCGCTCTAATAACATTCGCTTCTAGCGAACAACTGGACTAAGATAATCTTAACCAACTGATTAGAAATTAAATTAGTCAACAACGGAAAGACAAATACCATATACACTTCGCATAAAAACGCGGTAATGTGTAGGCTTACATATGAGCTCCTAATAGAAGTATTGCAGCAACACATTTCGCACAAACGAGTGTCGGATGTGGCAAAAAGAAACTCCCGTATAAATACAAATATTACGACAGTAAAGATGGGGTATAACTTAATATTTGGCAATAGATTCTAAATACTACTATTTCATCCACCTGAAATTAAGGTTCTCGCAGAAAACTCTATTTGCGAGGGAACAGGAACAATGTGGAGTGAAATGCACAAACCTCACTTGATTTACAGCATCTCGGTACCTTTGGCCCGATATTACCAATAACAGTATATAACGATAAATGTTCAAGTAAATTGGCGGATAATTTTACTGCTTATTTAAAACGGAACGTGTGCTACACGAATAGTGGCTTAGTTGCTGAAGAATTTAGACAACATTTTCGCTTCGCAATTGCTTACTGGAGCAAATGCGTAAACAGTTCTACATACTTAGTGTTACTAAAATAACTATAGTAGACTACACTGTAAATACGCAAACTTACAATTAATAACAATAGTGCTGCAAACTAGACGTTGCAGATTACACTGCATGTCTCTGTGAAAAAATCATTACTAAATGACAATCTCTTAAATCAATGTATGCGTATATGTATATATATATATATATATATATATATATATATGTATGTATGTATGTGTGTGTGCCTACTTTGTAGTTGTAACCTGTCAAGAAGTACTGGTAGCGCGTCTCTTAATTCGACACTTATTTTCGGCTTTGTTCATAGTGAAAAAATTCCGTGTATTTCTACAGTCAGTACTCATTCAAGTTATTTTTATGTTGTAAATATTATTGCTGGTGCGTTCTCCGTCCACCCGAAATGGGTATCATAAGTAACACAGCAAACACACACTTTCTTCATTACTTACCACTTTTAAATTAATTGAAAAATAATTTTCTAACAATTCTCGCATTATTTTCATGATTTCAAAGTATTAGTATATTCTCAATATTTTTTTATAAATGTACTTTGAAGAAAGAAGTAATATTTGAAAAATTACATTCCATCCTGATTGGTAAAATGCAATAGCATTATAGACAAAACTAATAAGACCATCTCAAATCAAGCAAACAACTCCAATTTATATTTAAACGAATTATATACTTCAATCCATGTCTGGGTAAATAAATCCCGTTTAGTCAAGGCCTTGTTTTTGGACTGCTATTGATTATAGTTTAATATAATTTCCCATCTGGCCTTAATCCAAGTAATATTATCCCTATTTTACAAAAAATACTTGACATTACGATTATTGTTTCTCTAACTGATTAAAATATGAATTCAATCACCACGTAAGAACTTTTTTAATAAGTTTAATTAATATTTGCAATATAAAATTAAGCTAATTCTTATAAAAGACATGTGATCCTCTTTAAATGTATCGCTAAATTAGATACTGCACGCTGAATTCCTTGAAATACATACCATCAACTGAACAGAAAAAAAAACACCAAATAATTCAGTCCCAATAAATTTCTCATATTAATATTGAACATGTATAAAGTATTCTCACCACTATAGCGGTTTATATTATATAATTGCATATTTTCTCTTTGTCATGAAATGTGGTGGAATTTTTAGTTAAAAGAATAAGTTTCTCGTGTGCAAAAGTGTACATAAGTTTAACATTTGGGGAACTTGCAGAATCTTGAAAGTACGTTTCGGAAAAAAATTGCATATGCATGTATACGAATTTACGTTACACAACGATTAATGAGAGATGATTTCATTTGGAAAGTAAGCCAGAATCTTTTTGTTATGCAATGACAATTAAATATATTCAAAACATTCATTTGTTTAATTAGTGCCTGCGATTATGCATACATAAGTATAAATATTAAAATACATGTTGCTTTTACATGCATTGCAGCGTATAGGATGAGACAGCTTATAAAATTTCATGTACAAAAAAATGTTAAGGGGTTATTTAATTAAGAGTATTTATGCGCCCTCGTAAATGGGAAAATTAAAATGCTTTTACTGTAAAATCTATAAATAACTTAAAATTAAACTATATTAATTTATACGATGTTACTTATACCTAATATCATAAACCCCCCAACAGACCCGGCAATAATTGTTAATTAACTCTAACGTCTTTATAAAAAAAATATTATTATTATTTCCTTCCCAGTATTATTTTTGTTGAGGATTTAAGACGGATAAATGCTAACTATGTTAAATATGTTGTTTAAAAACCATATTTAGCCAAATACCTGATCTGATTGTGGGCAAAACTGAACCAACGATTAGGTGGCCATCATAAGCCTTGAAGTTACGTGTGTAGCTCGTGAGGTGAGCGTGTTGCTTGCTGAAATCCCAGTAACGAGACGTGGTGCGATATTTTGGTCAGCGCTTAACAACGACGTCTTTAGCTCTGGTGAGGGATGGCATGTGGTATGTATGGAGCAGCGTCAGTATGAAAGGGCAGGGGTAACGGGAGATCCCTGAGAAAACCCGCCGATTAATGACATCATCCTGCACGATTCCTACATGCAAAAATCCGGGGACTTACCCCGCCGGGAATCGAGCCCGGATCACCTTGGTGAGAAGCGGATGGTCTGGCCAGTCGGCCACCGCAATCCACAGTAAGTAAAGCGACGTAACACTAGTGTGGGGACTGCTGTCTCAACGTATTAACAATCCTCAGAATTTTGAAAAAAATAGTCAGGATATAGCTGGTTACTATGATGACACGTTGGTTTTGTTTCAAGTAACCTTATCAATAGGATACAATTTTTGTTAGCGATAAACTGTAAGCTTGAATTTACTTAACTGTATTCCTATGTATGAAACAAATAAAACACGTATAATTTCAAGGGTAAGCTCTAAATTTAACTATATTGGATCAAAGATTATACAAATGTTTGCTTTTATTTTTTTTTACGTCTGTTTACTTCCCGTCTTCGGAAATACACTGTATTAATAAACACGACTAAACTGCGGTATTTTTGCAACACGCTTTATTAAAAATTCTCCTGTTCAATGAAACCTCGCAAAACGGAACAGTTCAATCTCATCCAAATAGGAAACAGGGAACTACTTTTATTCTATGTGTCACGTTTGTTTCGTGCCCCAAGTGGAACCCAAATCCAGTAGACTAATTTGTGATTGGCTGACGAAGCCCTTAGCCACGCCTGTAATAATAAAAGTAGTATTGGGTCGGGGAGAGGAGGGAGTCAATAGCTGTCGATGGGGCTTTTGTTTGGCGTGACATGCGGCGTGTCGAGGCACGTGTCACCAGTACTCGCGGCGACAGACAAGCTGTGCAGGGTGACAACTAGGAGGGTCCTCTGCGCTGACGAGACAACCGCGAGGGAGAAGGGCCAGACCCATCACTGCGCACCACGTCGAGGGACTGTCCTGCTCTCGGCCTGCAGCTCTAACAACGTATCATTAACTCCCTCCGGCACCAGCTTACCCTAACTTTAAGGCTGTTCATCTGCCTAATTTGTTGTTGTTTTTCTGGTTTTTCCGTTTTTTTTTTATATTAGTGGTTTTGTGACTACACGTGAAAGGAAATCTGATAAGTTACCGAAACAAAAAAATACAAAGATTTAAAAATTTAACGTGGTGCAATGCAAATTTCAACAAATCCATTGTTCGCAACGGTTTCGTTTGCAAACGCCGTGATGTATTTTTATGAAATGTCTTCAATCTGTACGTGGCTTTTTAACATTCGTCGTAAGATGCACATCACCATGGCAATACAGCGAAATTTTTAAAATTAAATTGCAAAATTGAACATTCTTATAAGAAAACCGTCTTATAAGTACCTTAAATATTTTTTTATTGTGTTAGTGATTTTTGTTTTAATTTTATCATAAGTTTCTAGTGCTTTATAAAATATCACAAGTACATAAAATACACTAAAAATTTTAAAATAGCTTTTGACCTCTTGAGCATCTTTATGAGCATTGGTGCGTGGACAAAAAATTGTTATACTATACGTGGGACCTTGTATGTAGAGTGGCCAGTCACTGTGGTGTGGTTACATTCTTGACGTTACGTGTACTGACAACAAAATTGGTCGTTGGACGCTTAGGTTACGAGGGGAACTATTTTTATTTTTACAACTCACTTCAAATTACAAAGTCCTATGCGGTGTAAGGAAACAAGGAATTCTTTATTTCTTTATCTCTATCGATGAAGCTACAAATAAAGTAAAACATGGCCATCTCAGCTCATTTTCGGTAACATATGGAATGTTTTCCTTGTTCTTGATCATCTCACCCATTCTCTTGTAATAGTAAATATTTATAGCTATAGTGTTATATTCACACTTTCCCAATTCTCTCTCATGAATTGTACACAAAATTGATATGGCTTTATTGATTTTGGCTTAATTATAATTTTTTACCACTGTTAATCTATCTGTAATTGAAAATAGGAATGTATGTGTGTGTACAAAAAAATGTGCGTACGCCCTTTAAAATTGTGTTTCAGTACATATATTAGTTACCTTAAAAAACACGCGAATGCATAGCTTAGGTTTTTTTCGTGTAAAGTATTTACCTTAAGGCCGTTACAGTGTTTCAGGCGCATGTATGCAGCCCGCATTATTCCCATATAAATCAAGGCTAACATTACCTTCGCTAGAGCAATAAGAGTATTACACATATCAACATTATCTTCACGTTTTATCAAAGACATTGCCGTTCTTATTTTTGCTGCGTTCGCCGAAGTCGAGTGTCAATAATTGTTGATAACAAATTTTACAAAAGATTTATTTATATGACATTGATAATTTAACAGTTTGTTATACTTCATTTTCCAGAACGCAGCTCGAATTAGAACAGCTGCATATTGAATACAATGCTAATGCAATTTCGTTATGCATAGTAATATTATTGCTATAACGATAATAATATTAGCCTTGATTTATATAGGTTTAATGCGGGATGCATACATGCGTCTGAAACACTGGAACGGCCTCTTAAAGAGTAAATGGATATGATAGTCTGACGTTTTACCCTCACTCATTCCGATACGCATCTTTAGGTCGCGGTCTACCGCAATTTTCATCATAAATATTTAATTTTTTATTTGTACTACATATTTTTTTTCTTATTTTAGACACAAAATGTGACTGAATTTGGCTCTTATGAAATTTTTTTATCTCTCATAGTTTTCGCGTAATGGCTGATTAAAGTCATATTTTGCATGTTTCCGTTTTAAAACCAACTGATATACGGAACTTAAAAAAAATCACAGTGGATAAAGACATTGCAGGCTACAATGGCATGCTAATAAAATTAAAGAATAAAAATCATTTGTATTTTTTAAAAAAAATATTGAATTTTTTTAAATTTTAATTTTCAGTTTCAGCATTTTTTTAAAATTCAAATAACTTTTATTCTTTAATTTTATGAGCATGTCATTGTAGCCTGCAGTGTCTTTATCCACTGTGATTTTTTTCAGTTTGGTATATCAGTTGGTTTTACTGTGGTCGTTAAAACGGAAACATGTAAAATATGACTTTAGCAAGCCATTACGCGAAAACTATGAGAGATAAAAAAATTTCATAAGAGTCAAATTTAGTCACATTTTGTGTCAAAAATAAGAAAAAAATATGTGGTACAAATAAAAAACAAAATAATGATGATGAAAATTGCGGTATACCGCGCCCTTAAGCCAACACTGTAGAATTTTTTTGTCTTTTATTCCACGTGTAATTTAGTTTCGTAAAGTGCCGAACATAATTTCTAATGGAATATCAAGTGAAATGTGCATTGCTACAACTTTATAGACTCACACTAGAGATAAGTGTTCTATTCTAGGATAGGCTATCTTGATTTAGATTTTCCGTAGCTATCCCAAATTATTCCTGGCGAGTGATGGAATGGTTCCATGCTATAGGGCATGGCCAATATTTTCTCCGTTTCCAATCTATCCTAGGTTACTCGTCCCCTTGCTAAACACCTAGCAGTAGATAAGACATTAAGCCCTACAATTTTCCAAAGAAAGAAAAAATTACAAGGCACTCCTCTCTACACCTAGTTCCCCTCTCTTTTTACTCTTTTTCTCTTCATTCCTCTCTCTCTCTCTCTCTCTCTCAGCTTGGAGAATTGAAACTGTGTCTGTGAAGTGAACTGTAAGAGTCATTGCTATCAGAATCTAACCTTGAGCTATTACGTTTTCTGTAATTAAATTTTTAATTGTAGCTGGTAAAGTATCAGTACTCACAGATTTCATGAGCTAACACTCGATGTTCTGAAAAAAATATTGTGTCAGTTTATCTCAAGAAAGATTTGTATTACATACTAAGGTAAACTGACCATATATCGTGATATACCTTAATATCTTGATAACTCACGTTGCGGGCTTTACAACCGAGTTTACTATATACCAACAGAGAGCAGGCATGTGCAGTTCCTGCAATAGGTGACCAATTTATGAACATATGATCACAATGAATATTCCTAACAACACAGGATATCCCAGGGATATCCCATATTTGTCTCGAATGTACCAAATATGTCCCGGACACCCATAGGATATTCTAATGTTACATCAAAATATTTTTATAATCCATGACAAATATAAATAGGGACGAATGGATTTCAGTAATGTGCATTTAAAATACACTTAAATAGTTCAACATTAAAAAAAAAATTATTTTTCGTAAGTCCTCGAAGTATATCCACAGAATATCACAAAAGAATTTCCCCTGGATATCGTTTAAGTAAATCCATAGGATATCCCTACTGTACACAGTGAATGTCCTGAAAGTACATAATTATAGGAAAACAGATTTTTGTTTTCCTTGGATACTGGCTGGAGCCAGATTAAATATCGCTATTCAGAGGTGCAGCGCAAAATTTGCACCTGTGTCCCACGGATATCCAAAGTGTGATCAGTGATCACTGAGACTCCTCAGGGTCAACCATGAGACATCCTGTGGATATTACAGGATATTCTAGGGATATCCTGCAATCCAAAAATGACATACCATGGACATCCGCTGTTAGGGATGTTTTAACACATTTATGTTACTGAAGTTCTAAGCCTTAGTATCACGAAGTACAGTAGAGTTAACCTATTTATGAAATAAACTACTTTTCATGGTTTTATTCGATACATTTTGAATAGTGCCGATCATCAATACTGATACAAGTTATTCAAAATAAAAATACGTTAATGACATTTTTTTCATTACACTACCGTGAAATGAAAAGGCATGGAAATGCAAATTAAATATTTTATTGTTGAAACACATTATTTTTAAGAGGCCCGCCGTTAGTTTAGTTTGTTAATTGCTCATAACATTCTCACAACTAGGGTGATGAGTACGATTTCAAGATACTGATATACGTCTGGTCGATTACACCTTTCTGAAGACCGTAGCATATACTGGCGTGGTGCGGCGTTTTTCTCGAGGAACTTCTGTTTCTTCGCCCATCCTACCTGTTCTCCGGGCAGCCGGAACAACAGACCTGTGACTTGGGGGTATTGTGACAGTTTCCTTTCATTATATCGACCCTACCTGACGGTGGAAACTACTTGCGGATATTTATTTTCATTAGTTTAGAGTACTGCCAATAGACCCGGCGAGAAGAAAAATCGTGTCAGTTTGGTGATTGGAATTCTTGTCTTCTAAAAGATAAGTTCACCGAAAGTTTCAATTTTTTTATAATTATTATATATTTGTACGAGATTTGGTTTGTTTTGTTGTCATACATTGTGACTATTTTAACTGTAATGCATATTTTTAGCTTTCATAGTTTTTTGTATAATAGCAAGTCACAGTCCGAATTAGCATTTAAACGGTTTTTTTTGTAGAGGAAAATCAATTAACTTACCAAAACGAGATAATTTACATTGATGAATAGTATGACGGGCTACGTCAAAACATATATAAAACAGCTTTGAATTTAAATGTTTTTATTGTCAGAAAATAAAAATTTTCTTATTACTAATTCATTAATTTTTCTAAAATTAAAAAAATTATGTTATTATGTCTTGACGTATTGTTCATGATTGTGAACAATTTCATTTAAGTATTTCAGTTGGTTTTTGTTTCAAGCATAAAACAGTTTTAGGCAAATTTTGACTTTGACGTGTTACAGTGCAAATGCTATGAAAGCCAAAATATTTACATTACAGTGAAAAAAACAATCAATGTATGTCTACAAAACAAACTATAACTCGAGCAAATATATAAATTACTAAAACCAATTAAAATGTTCTGTGAATCTCAATTTAACACTGCGATCAGCGCCTCAATTTCCGGAGGTATCGTTCGTAATTTTTCAAACTTGGCGGACGTTACCAGTGACCAGCGAATTTCACCGGTTTCCCTTGCCCTGCAATCCACCTCTGCTCCAACCCTACCTCATATACAATCCTCTCGTGCGCTTAAGATATTGGTATTTGTCACTAAATATTAATTTGTTTAGTTCCACTTTCAATATTTATGCAAGAAACTGAATACGCAAGCTCCCATAGTAATGAAAGTATAGCAAGTGAATTTCGATGCAATTCTATACTGGAAAAAGTAATGAAGTTAAAAAAAAAATGCAGCCAAAATACTCTAGTCATGCATCTTACATTAAGCGGATTCCGTGGGAAGATTACAAGCAAATAATGAAAACCCTCTCAATTTTTGTGTGAATCCTAGTCAATGACTACAGCAATGAACTTTATTGATAAATCTGACTTAACTTTAAGATAAATTAATTGGTAATAATTTTAAATTAGTATCGCAACTCGATCAAACGAAAAATGTTTTCATGAATGTAAAATTCGTAATTTTGACTGTGGGTTGGTCTCGTTTTGCGGACACGGTTAAATGCCGGTAATGCTTAACATCCTAAGAAGGAAGACAAACTCTTCTGATCTTTGAATGATTCTTGTAATGGGCGTGTATAAGAAAGAGCATTTTATATGAAAATTGACTATTCCTTGTTCACAATAAAGTGAGCACTACGTAAAAACACCTTGTCAATAATTGTAATAAAAATATACGTTATTTTGACACCAGCCTTCAGCTATTGAGTATGGTAAAATATGTGCTGCATGTATTATTTACACGTCTTGTTCATGTTAACATATTGGCTGATAGGGAAAACATAGCCAGGCTTTCACTATTAACGTGAATAATTTATTCCAGCGAATATTTCTTAATTACTCACTACCCACGATTAAAGTAAAACATTAGAAGCTAATATCATATGTTGTCAATAAGTATGTCATACACATTCTAAGCCTGTCCACGGAAGCCTTTGCCCTCAAGGAGGGGGTTGTAGTTTGCTTAGTAGTGTGCGTACACATGTATAGTACAAACGGCTAGTCATGAGAGGAAGGGGTGGGGGCAGTAACAACCCCCTTCCCCGCACCACAAATACCTCACACCCGGCTTCGAACCCGTATCCAGGGCAGGGGCTCCGGCCCGGTGACCCAAAATAGCCTGCAGCGTGCGACCTAGGAAGGGTGTATCGCGCAGTTTGGCGAGGGGGGTGAGGAGCGAGGCTCCCCGTGCGTGGGGTCACGTGAGCTGCGTCACGTGTTGACATATTGACCCTCGGCGGCTGTGGCGCGGGGCGGCGGGTGGATCGATAACGGCCGCGGCCTAGGGAAGGCGCGTGCCGCCATTGGCCGGCTGGGCGGCGCGGCGACTCCATTCAACGTGCTGGGCGGGCGGGCGGCTGGCTGGTCCCTCGTACTCTGGCCCGGCCGTACTACGGGCCCCCGGCGTCCTCGTCGTGACTGCCGCACGCGGCCTGTTCTCCAGGGCGCTGCTTACCTCTCGAGACAGCAAGGATAGTTCAGTTATACTCCTTGATTCTGAACAACCGTTACATATCGATAGGCTCCCAACAAGGCGACCCGGGTTCAATTCCCGGCGAGGACGGTCCTCGGATTTTCGCATGTGGGAATAATGCCGGACGATGCCGCTGGTCGGTGGGTTTTCTCGCGGATCTCGTATTTCCTTTGCACCTTCATTCCGGCACTGCTTCGTACTCACATCATGTCACTGCTCACCTGCGCTAAAGACTTAGATGTTAAGTGCTGACCAAAATCTCTTCACTTCAGGGGCGGTACATGAGATAAATATGCCTCCAGAACCCGCAAATGGTAATACCAATGAACCGAGGTAACAGGCTACCTGGCAGGAAAGGTGACGTTAGGTTTTAACAAAGCTGCATGCGTATCAGTGTTTTGCGAGTAATTACTGGAGGCCAAAAAATTCGTGGCTTCAGTAACCTCTAGATTAGTCTCCGAGAATGTATGTGTTCTCAAGCAGACAGCAGCTGTTCATTGGTAGCTCACTGACACAGTGATACCACATGACATGGTATGCATTTAGTTGCTTCTTTGTATTGGCTCATCATTCTCCAAGAAGCTTCGTATTAGTCGAGATTCCATCACTGATGAATCCGCAGGAGCTTACAGTTGCTTGAATTGTAGCTTGTGTTTAAAAAAAAATGTTCTCTGCTATTACTAGAGACATAAAAATTTCGTGATGTTTTCTAACTGCAAACTAGACTCCAAGTTCGCTCGCTCGATGTCATCCATTAGCATACAATATCCTGGCCTGCAGCGGGGAACGCTTTTGTCTGGTGTGAAGCATACAAAGGCGAGTCGCCAATGACTAGAGCCAGTGATTTTTGGTGAAAAGAATTCTGCAACAACTTGTTTCAAAGTCTTACGTGCAGACTCTGGCTCGTGGTTATTGGCAAAATACAATAGGGCAGAGGCGTGGCTCATTTGACTGCACCAACCAGAACTGTGTTACCGCGACACCACAAGTTCATGATTTGCTGGTAGAATCTCGAGACGCCGAGAGTTAAAAACTTCCAATCACTGACCATGAAGCAGAGAAACAGATGTTCACGTAGGGCATTGAAACAAATTGTTGCAGAATTCTTTTCTCAAAAAATCACTGGCTCTACCAATGACTTCACAGATATTTAAGACTGTACAGGTTCAATGAATTATAGTCTGTTTCCATATACTAACGGAAATTTCCGCATGTCTCTAGTAATTATAACCGCTGATTTAAATGGATCCTCCAGGGGCGGATCCAGAGGGGTGGCCTTAGGGGCCGTGGCCCCTCCTGATATTGCTCCAAAAATATAAACGAAAATAAGTAGCAACTAAAACATTGAAAAGATTACCTCATACTTTTCCTAGAGCTTTATAAACGACAACACAATAATTTTTTGCCTCAATATGAAAGCAGTAGCTAACAAATGTACCTAATTTATTTTATATCAGCACAAAGGTTTTCACTTTTAAAGCATAACTATTCCCCAAAATTATTACAATTTCTTAAAGGATCAATTAATTTTTCTTTAGTTACGAAACTCCTTTAATAGCACCATTTGCACCTTAAAATCAAAAATTTTCCGGGGCAGGGCCCCGGACACACCTCCGTCTTTTGCTTGGGGTGTGAGCGTAGCAATGTTTTAAGACATAGTCCCATCCAGGATCCAGAGCTGGATCCGCCCCTGATCCTACCGCATGCGATACATGCTATGCAGCGCTACAACATGTCATTCCGCGCATCATGGACGATAGCAGGCGTGTTCCTGATGGTCTGGAATGCAGTGTCAAATGAGGCAGTGCAGACGCGCCGACCTACACCTAACATGCTAGGCACATTCTGTTTGTACTGTAGGTAGAGATGGTGGTTTATCGCGGGAAAACTTGATTGTTTGCTGGGTTTCAACGTACGTTCATATTGTGAAAAGATTACTGGCTTTCGCTTGTACGCACAACTGTTGCCCTATTTAACTAGGCCAATAAGAATCCTGGTATTGTAATATTTGTCGACTGTTATTGGTCTGCAGACACCTACGTTGTCTCAGACAAATAGCACCCAAGTGTTTTCAAAGGTATGTTGGCACAAAACATTTTCGCGAATTACCATCATTTCTAAGCACAGGGTTGTCGCCAGATTGCCTACTATCCCTGTTTATCGGTATCACCCTTTTCGGGTATAAAGCGATATTTCCGGATATGAGTACCTTAATTAAATATGTTGCATTACATCTCATCCACCTGTAACACTTGTTCAGCGTCACCTTGTATGTGGCTCGGTGTATGTTGAATCTACATTATAAAGGATGTTACAAAAAGGTACGTCCAAACTTTCAGGAAACATTCCACACACACAAAGAAATAAAATATGTGATATGGACATATGTCCGGAAACACTTAATTACCATGGTAGAGCTCAATTCCTTATATCTCATGCAGTCACGATTACCTTCCGTCACGTCGCCCACCTGGCGGTGAACCCAGGAAGTAACGTACATTCTAACGAAATATTCCATTAGGTGATTGGAACAGTGTCTATACGAAATGTTTTTTACGATGATATTTTACGAAATGTAAGGAATTGAGCTCTACCATGGTAATTATGCGTTTCCGGACATATGTACATATCACATACATTATTTTCTTTCTTTGTGTGTGTGGAATGTTTCCTGAAAGTTTGGCCTTACCTTTTTGTAACATCCTGTATGCCTCCACTGACTATTTTTGTTCGTCTCTGTGCCGCGCACATTACTACAGCATCATCTAAGATTATTTTTTCAATACCCTGAAAACTGTGAACAAATTAGTACTTTCATTCCCAAAAGAACGCTAGAAATCACCATCTCACAAACTACTGCATACATATTTGTTCCAGTAGTAATATTCTCCTCTTCTCGGTGCAGAAAAGGGTTTTCGTCCGAAAACGGTATCATTAAAAATGACTAAACACTCACGAATATAGTTTAAATAACATGTAACTAACTCCCTGTCCTTGCTCACGCTTACTGCCGCTCGAGAAATCTACCGTATTTACGCTGTTACGTGCATTTTATGATTATTTAAAAGGTTCGTACAGAGTTTGTGAATGTTAAATAAAATGAAATTTTAGCACAAGTTACTTTATATATTCCTAATTACTTTAATAGTTACATAAATACGGTAAACAAAACATTAAAGATATCTCTGTCGACCGTATCACGAATTATGGTATAGTTATTTCAAGAATGAGTGCACTTTGTTACAGCTATAGAAAGAGTCATTTCAGAAACTAAATCCGTTGTTCTTTATTTGTAAATCCACGTATTAGCCGTCTCCAAGTTTGAATGAAAGCTAAATGATGATGGTACCCTATGAAATGTTGGCAATAAACAGTGATACACAGAGAACAGCGCTGTCGTTAATTTAATGACCTACACGAGTGTCACGATAGCGTAGTGATTGATACGCGCACATTAAAACCCAAAGGTTGTGGGTTCTAAACTGCTACGGGCATGCGTACTTTACTAACTCAGGTAATTTTCCTTTCGTGCAAGAGAATGAAGCGAATGTAAACATTTTCATCAGCACTTACCAGTGAGGTTTTCAGCACTGGTGACGGGTGTTATGAGGTGAGTATTGAGAAACACAGAAATGAAGAGGCGGGGGAACGGGAGATACCCGAGAAAACCAGCCGATCATCAGCATCGTCCGGCAAGATTCTCACGTGCGAAAATCCGGGTCTACCCTGCCGGAAATCAAACCCGAATCTCCTCTTCGGGAGAAGAGCACCCTATCCGCAGCGCCAACCACAAACCCCTTCACGTAAAGGAATGTCACGGATTGTTTCGCATAAACCGGTCTGAAATGTACATATTCCCGTTACATACGTGGAATTTTACCTACAATTTTTTTTCGCAGTCAGTGGTTGACCTTTTTCTCTGTAAATTAACGCGAAAATACCTGGTGCACAGCATCGACATTCTTGTGCACTTTGCAGCGCAGTGGGCTCGAGGAAGGGTATTTTTGCCCGCCCACAAGCTGACCAACGGCAGCAACACAAAAGCCGACTGTAGCCATCCTGGCCGTCGCGCCACTGAGCAGACAAAAAGAGCGACGCGTCATTAAAAGCGCCGCGTCCATTCACGGGAGGACGCGACCAAAGAACTCGTCAACAATATTAGTCCGGGGCACTGAGAACAGCATTTCAAAGGCTGCACCGACTGAGCGCACACATGACAGGGCGATATTGCGTTCTTGGAGCGCACATTTCCCACTAAAATACCTATCTCGTCTCACACAGTGTTTCCAAGCTCGCCCTTGCTGATAGGACACAACCCCCTGCTTTTAAAAGTGGTGTGGGAAGAATCATGGCAGTGTGATTTGGTTTGAAATCTCATTTCATTTACCACTGTCTGACAATATTGTTACGGTACCACGCCTTCTGTACGTGCACGTTGCCGTCTGTTGTTTGCACAATTAGCTTACTTTGAATGTGTATAAATAGTTGTTTCATATACAGGGCTGTTGAAAAATTCCTGTAACCCGTGGCGCACATACTGTAACTGGTGTGTATTATTTTGCAGGTGAAAGGCGTTGACATAGCTGAGGCATGGACCAATTTGACACTTCCACAGCGGCATGGTATATACACTGGAGCAACGGATTTTCATTCTTGAACATTACATACGAAGTGTTACGAAACCACTACGGCATGCAGGTCCGAAGAAATCAACCAATAAATGTCTGTCCGATAAATTCAAGACAACTGGAAGTTTGGCCAACTCTCCCTGAAGTGGTCGACCAACAGTTCTCGCAGAAGACAAACTAATGGATATCAATCCCGCGACAGCCTTAAGTTCTCAGGAGTCCCCTACAGTTGTCCAGTCGGAGTATTGTGTCGTACGGTACAGTACGTACCACTGTCAGAAAATCGTTAAACATGTTTCCGTACAAGTTCAGAGTTGTGCAGAATTTAATGGCAGATGATTTGCTCAAGCATGTAAGTTACTGTCGGTGGTTTATAGACCATGTGACACCTGATGGGGAGAGTTGGATGACTGGCATTGATCTGATGAGGCATGGTTTCACCTGGACGAATACGTTAATGCACAAATTTCGCGTTATTGGTTGAGTAACAATCCGAATCGACTACATGGGTCTCCCTTTTCATTTCCAAAAGATTGGCGTCTAGTGTATCATATCTCGAAAAACAGTATTTATTCTCTTCTCCAACACAACAGTCAGCAGTGAACTTAATGAAAAAGTCAAGACAAATCAGTCAGTAAATGTATAACTTACTTCGAATACTAGCTTGAACTGCGTAATCGAAACTCCGTCTGCTCTGCGTGTTTTGACATTTTTAAACGATAGTATATTAAGTAACTAATGTATTTTTTTTTTTTTTTTTTTTTTTTTTTTTTTTTTTTTTTTTTTTTTTTTTTTTTTTTTTTTTTTTTTTTTTTTTTTTTTTTTTTTTGCTGTACGCATGTGTAGGAATTCAGTAGGGCTAGACGGGCAATTTTCAATTTCGTTTCAGGGACTGTTCTTAACATTCCATGACATTTTCCTTCTCACATGTAAGGAGATATTTTCTTGATTGCACACAGTGTAATATAATAACTTAGTTTTCACGTAATGAAAGTTAACCTAGAATTATTTCTAAATATTAATGACACTAGTTTAATTGATGTAGCACCGCAGCATGCCAGCCATAACACCTGGAGCCACGTCTCATGCGTGACTTGTTAGCAAATATAATCGTACAACGTAACTTCATTCTGTTTTGATGGTTATATACGCAGTTACTATTCACATTATGTAATTCAAGACAACATTTGTTGTACATAAAATGAAATGTACATCTCATATTCGGTTTCTTACCAAAATGTCGACTGGCGTTGCATCAAACAGTATACAAACAGCAAGTGCGTTCATAACCGTCAAATTTAATTGTAGTAATCTGAAGCGGAGTATAGACTGGCCGGGAGATTTGTGAAGCATTCTGTACTGGAAGTTTATAGTGTAACAACACTTATCAAAACTGAACTATTTTTTGGACATACGTTGTTACGAGTGAATGTTGCCTTATTGCAGAAAATCCCCAATCGGTCTGCTGGAGTTCCTCAGTCTATAGGCCTACCACGGTCTATGGCCGTGGTCTATGCATATAACTGAAGACGGGAACAGAACTCGGAACGTTGCATTTGTTGTTAGTCGATGGAAGCCTGATACTTTTCGTCTGTTTTCTCGTTGTTGAGTCGTCTGTGTTCACAACCATTCGTGTCTCTGGGCTTGTGTGTTGTCACTGTTGTCCTCGTCCATTTTTCATTTTTGTCTATATTTTTCATACACGCTATTTTGTTGTTTATTTTATTGTTCTGCCGTTTTGTCTGTCTTCATACGACTATATTCCTACAGTGTAAGCACATAGAAATAATATGTAATTGTTTACCAACATGTATTCAAATTCAGAATCGAGTTAACTTCATACATCGCATTCAGTTGTTTGCTATGTGACATATCAATATTTGAAATTTGTTGATTTACAAAAAAAGGAACATATAAATTATAACTGGAATTAAACGAAAGCTAAATACTGTAAAGATTTTGCAGTCCTGGGTGCAGGCAGGTTCCATTTGGGAGATAATTAAATAAATTATTTAAATTGAAAATCAAAATTTATCACTATCCATATAAAACATTGTACATTAAACAAACAACCATTGCAATTCAAGCTCTTTAGATCAATATTCACAGGTATTTACAAGTAATCTATCTAAATATCAAAATTACTCCTATAGTACCCAATAAATGTCTCTCTCAAATCAGTCCTCCGACCTCATTACAGTAAGTCACTTTCCAGAAATGTACCTCAATGTACAGCTACAGTCTAGCCTGTTCGTCTGCTCTCGCCATTACTCACGTCACTCCAACAGCCTCACCTTCGCCCACACTTGATGCAGTCTCTCCTTGATCCGCCGGTCACACCTCGTCCCTTGCTACCAAGTCCATCGCGAACACTCATAGGCTAAACGCCACACTCACTCTGCTGCTGCTCGCAGTGGGCCGGTATTTATAGTCGCCTGCGACGACACCTAGAACATTATCATAGCTCGCCGACAATGCTTACGTTAGTAAGTCGAAATTGTCAGGTGTTGCAGTACCATTCAGTCACGCCCGAGCTGATTTATTGTCAAGGATGATTGACAGGTGCTCACCCATTCGGAAGGCCAGTGATGTCAACCAGGCACGAGCGGCCCACGTTCGCGTCACCGGGGGCGCTATTTTCAAATTCACAAACTCGAAATGGCGTGATACAGACTACCGAGTATTCACAAAGCAAGGCAAGCCGCTATTCTCTCCCGAAAGAAACACGTGTTTTCCCAGTCAAGACAATGGAATCCTTGTATCTTCCCGGCCTGCCGACAGGGCTACTCGGGTCAAGACAACTGCTGAATGCTGGGAAATATTTTCACATACCAACGCCGCCATACTTGTATCGCTTTGACTCAAGACTACATAAATAATATATACCATTGTTTCTATTCTGGAGACCAAATTAAACGTGTTCTATTTTACCATTTACGATTATAAAATGTTAATGTTGTTAGTAATATATAAATTGCTCTTCTACCTCTCTTTGCAGTTAGCTATTCTCTCTCTTTCCTGCTCATCGCCAGCCAATATCGTAACTCTCCACTTATCACAAGCCACGCCTCTACACTCCATTCGCCTCACAGTAGCGTCACATATTTTCAGCTGCATTAAAAGGTCGTTCCAGTGTTTCAGGCACATGTATGCAACCCACATTAACCACATATAAATCAAGACTAATATTACCTTCGCTATAGCAATACAAGTATTACACACATGAGCATTATCTTCGCGTTTTATGAAAGAGACTGTCATTCTAATTTTCGCTGCGTTCGCCGAAGTCAAGTATAAAAACTGGTAGACTACAAATTTTATAAAACATTATTTTGTATCACGTTGATAATGTAACCGTTTGTTATACTTGGTTTCGTTGAGAATGCAGCGAAAATAATAACGACTTTGATGTGTCCTTGATAAAGCGCGATGGCAATGTTGATATGTGTAATACTCTTATTGCTATATCGAAGGTAACATTAGCCTTGATTTATACGGAGTTAATGCAGGTTGCATACATGCGCCTGAAACAGTGGAACGGCCTCTTAACTATTTAAACATACTTTTTTTTTTTTCAAATTTATTATAATCGTGTTTAAAATCAATAGTTAATACTATTCTTGATTTGTATAGCTATTACGGGTTTATTCGGGTTTTCCGAAATCACTCCAGGCACATGCTGGAACAGACTTGACCGACTCCTACCCCCTCTCCATCGTGTTCCTCTAGCAAGGCCTTGAGTTCTTCGAGAGCATGTTAAACAACTAAATAAATAAATAATAATAAACGCATTTAGTTACTTCTTAATTAATTCGTTTTTATGCTGAAATGGATGTGCCAATTTGACGACGTCTGCCATTTGCCCATAGTATTTTATTTTGTGCCCCAACCATGTGCGTCCAAGAACTCTCGCAAGCTTAAGACTTTTTCACGCAAAAAACACTTGTTCCACTTCGTACTGTCAGTGTGGGTTTGCCAGCCTAACACTTTCAGGACTACGATCAGTTCAAACTGGCCTCGAGTGTTGAGACTATATTTAAAAAAATAATGCAAACACTGACCAGACGTACAATAAAGAGTTTGTTCTAACCGGCTTTTATGTACAAAATCAAACTTGTCAATAATACGAGTGCATCCCTGTAGTCTATGTGAAGTCAGGAACTGCATACTAATCGAATGGACCTTACATTATAAGGGAATGTAGCCGAACTGTAAAAAACTGAAGAAGAGCGGTAATACAAAACATTTAGGCTAATACGAACTTTATGATAAATACTTAAATAAATATGGCGAAATATTGTGCAATTTTTAAGTTTTAACACTGAAGTTTATAGCGTAACAAAATTAATTATGTAAAATAAATTCTTATTTAAGCATATATGTACATAACGTTCATTATTCTTCGAGACTTCCAGTGCTCCCAACTGGAAGCGTCGTACTCAAACCTGTTATAAATATCCCTGCAGAAGAACATGTCAAACGTTACTGTAGGAAAGATGAAGTGTGGCATTTTCGATTAATCGCCAGCCCTCTAGATTCCTTGCGTCGACGACTCATTCCTTGTTTTAAAGCCGTGAGATTTCATTCGGAATGACTATCTGCCAACTAATTATTGTGGAACAACATTCTGGCGAGAACTACGTAAATTCCCTTGTCGGTCGGAGACCTTCCAAACGCCCCCCCCCCCCCCCCCCCCCAACCCTTCGTGATGGAATGGCGGATGGAAGGAGAGAGTCATGAGGGAAGATCGTATTACAAACTCAGGGGCTGAACCGTGTGCCAGGGAACACTTGAGCCAGGCAGCGGTGTCCTTGAGAGCGGGAGTGAGGTGTCGATTGGCACAGCGGTTAGATAAACTTTTATGTTGACCACACAATGAAACATGGTGACAAAAACGGTCAAGGACAACGCTGACAGCATAAAAGACAAGAGACACGAATGAGCGTGAACACAGAACATGTTCGTTGCATCAGAGGCGCGTATGGGAACGGGAAGTCAAGGAACTGTGTTTGTATTTGCGACGTGACACGAGTGGGTTTTGCTTTCATGAAGTAGGAGAAATACTATCAATACGTATTGGCTAAAGCTGCAGATATTAAGATCATTTATAGAGACCAAGTGGTGATTTGTATTTGTAAGTGTTACAGATGGAATATGTACCGATCACTGTAGTGAAGCATGTATTTCAGCGTATAGCTGAGATGACGATATATATGTTGGTTTTCACTACATGTAATGTACTGTGCTATGGTATAGGTCGTTCGCGATAAAATGATCACTTTTGAACACTACCTTGTCTAGAAATTTTTTTTAAAAATATTGATTATTGCTAATTCAGGGATTAACTTTTGAGTACGATACTATACACTTTGATTAATACTGTTGTATATTTTTTATATTAAAAAGTGACAGTAGGATACAAATTATCTGAAATGAGAAAAGTAACTGGCTTTCGACAGTGCTCACTTTATCCCGAACAACCTATAACCTATTTACTATCTCTTACAATTTAAAATTATTTTATTTGCTGCAGTAAATAAATTATGTAAATCAAGGAATATTCAATGTTACTCTTTTTATTTAATTAAAGTTAAGGTTAACCACCTATAAGTTTCGGTACGCGATCTTTTAGGTCACACTGAAACATTTGTATATCAGTTAACTAAACTAGTTGAAGAGGAGTACGGACTAAGGCCTGTTCATTTTCCATCGACAAAGGCCTACTTTTTTAAGCTTTAACTCTGTACGTTTCCAATACTATTTTGAAACTGGCCAGCTTCTTACAACTTCACATGCATACAGGATAAAAACCGAGCAAGGCGAAGCAACGGTTACACGTTAGACTCACATTCGGGAGGACCCGTATTCAATCTCCGTCTCCGGCCATCCTGTTATCGGTTTTCCATGGTTTCCCGATATCGCTCCAGGCTAATACTGAGAAGGTCCCTTAAGGGGCCCGCCTCGTGGCACATATGTTTGTGTGAGTGAGGTATGGTGCTAAGAGCGACGTCGTATGGGCCATACAACGGTGCGTCGCCTCTACGCTTAAGGCGTGCAGTCTTCGCGAAAAAAAAAATCCTATGGGACTTTAAGTGGTGACCATATTGTTTTATTTACGAGTTCACTTTACTAAAGTCCAATGCACTACCCTTAAGTGGTTTAACATGTATTCGACTAGTATATTTTCCGCTATAGCAGCCTGAAAACCCCGTTTTAACCCTTTTGACGTGCCCTTAAGGGGGATTTCTAATAAGTGTGTTGTCTTGAAAGTACTTAAGGGCAGTCGTCTGAAGTGTGTGTTCTTTTCGTAGAGGAACGGCGTGAACACACGTGTATTAGTTTCTGTGTAAAACTTTTTCTTCAAACACGCTGCAGTGTGATTTTATGGCAACGAGGCGGGCCCCTTAAGGGCGTGGTCTACCGCAATTTTCATCACCATTTTTTTATTTTTTATTTGTACCAAATATTTTTTTCTTATTTTAGACACAAAATGTGACTTAATTTGGCTCTTATGAAATTTTATTATCTCTCATATTTTTCGCGTAATGGCTTGCTAAACTCATATTTTACATGTTTCCGTTTTAACGACTACACTAAAACCAACTGATATAACAAACTAAAAAAAAATCACAGTGGATAAAGACAATGCAGGCTACAATGACATGCTCATAAAATTAAAGAATAAAAATTATTTGAATTAAAAAAACGCTGAAACTGAAAATAAAATTTTAAAAAGTTCAATATTTTTTTTAAATACAAATAATTTTTATTCTTTAATTTTATGAGCATGTCATTGTAGCCAGCAATGTCTTTATCCACTGTGATTTTTTTAGTTTGGTATATCAGTTGGTTTTAGTATAGTCGTTAAAAGGGAAACATGAAAAATATGACTTTAACAAGCCATTACGCGAAAACTATGAGAGATAAAAAATTTTCACAAGAGCCAAACTTAGTCACATTTTGTGTCTAAAACAAGAGAAAAATATCTGGTACAAATACAAAATAAAATAATGATGATGAAAATTGCGATAGACCGCGCCCTTTGGCCGCAAGTTGTGTTTTCCCGACCTCGCTGTCGACAAGACGTAAATCCCACTTACCTTACAGGCTAAAATTTGCTGTGTAGAAGCAGGTGTTAATATATTCGTGCCTCTGCTTCTAATATAGGTAATAAGTTATTCATACGGTTTTAAATATGTGGTATTCTCTTGTGTGATGCGTTAAAGCCATTGCCTGATAACTAGGATTGTAAGATTAGCCTCCCCATCCATTAACTTGAAATTGGCTTACTCTGTTCAAAACAGCACTTTTCTAAACTTATAGACAGTATCTGACATTTATTGCCTGATTTTTCCGTTACGAAAACTTCTCAGTATTCAACTGGCAAGACTCGTTCTACATGCAGTATGAAACAGAATCTCTTCATAGTGTGGCACTAACAATACTATGGTGTTGTTTACTTTAAGGGGGGAGTTAATGCCGAATTTAAATGGTTTTAATTTTTTTTTATAATTGTACGAGACATGGTTTGTTTTGTAAACATACAATGCGAGTATTTTTACAGTAATGAAAATTTTCTAGCTTTGTAATTTTTACACAACGGCATGTTAAAGCCCAAATTTTGAATAAAACCGTTTTTAGAAGAAACGAAAATCAACGGACGTAAAGAAATTAAATAATTCACACTGAATAACAGCGTCATGGGCTACGTCAAGATAAGCATAAACATCCGTATTGACATGTTTTCTACTTCTAAAAATTTACATAATGGTGGCAATTGTTTACTCCAAATTCAAAAAATATTTTAGTTACAAAATTTTTGTACGTATCTTATTGACGTAGCCCGTGACATTGTTCTTCACTGTGAATTATTTCATTTAATTTATATAAGTCAGTTGGTTATCCTTGCTTATATTAAACCGTTTTATGCAAATTTGGGCTTTTACCTGCGACTTTACAAAAACTTTGAAAACTAGATAATTTTCATCACTGGAAATAATAGTCTCGGTATATCTATAAAACAAGTCATATCTCGTAAAAATATAAACAAGTATTAAAACAAATTTAAATTTTGCAGAAAGCCCCTTATTGTGTTCTGTTACAAATATCGCAGTACAGGGCCTGGATTATTTGTTCGTGTAGTTGGTTCGAAGTTAACTAAATACAATGAAAATCAAACGTTCAAAGAAATCCTAGCCCGGTAATGTTGGCAGTAAATAAGTAACAGTGGTATTTATATTTTATTCTTATACTAATAGTCTGTTTATGTATTCGTTTCGTTTATTTTCTTAACTGTATGTAAAAACACTCATGCAATAGCAGCATAACATTGACTTACATCATTTTTTTTCGGGGTTTCTTTATCTAACCTTAGGCACTAGTCATTAATTAGACGGTAACAAAATATTGCATTCAGCATTTAGCAGAACGTTACACTAAATTCAGTAAAAATAAACAAAGCAGATACGCTTGGCCATTGAATTACAAATAATAAACCTCGGAAAGTGTTTTAAATAATTTAACGATCCGATACACGTTGTACGTTACCACAAATTCTGGTTTGTGCTTTATTGAGATTTTTTCTTAAGCTAGTCTTCGCATTCTTTGCGACTCTGTGTATTTTCATGTCGTACTTCCTCGTGGTTTGTGGACAACCTAATGTCTCAGAATATCCGATAGGGAAAGAATATTACCATGTGTGGATAATGCTAGTGGACTGGTCTTCGCGTCTTCGTATGACACCACTGGCATTTCCCCCAGGCCCGTCCTTTTATGTCGTTGCAAACCAGCAAAATTTCAAAAGTCATTACAGTTGAACAAGTAAAGTACAAATTTTATAGTGTCGGGAAGAAGCCAGGTCTAGTGAAGAAATGAGATTGAGAGCGTAGCACGGAGAGGATCGACCTGCTGGTTTCGAATCGGGGAATAGATTAAGGCGAAATTAACCTGTACTAAATTTAGAACCCGGGGTGTTGGGTTTTGCAGAGCTCCGTTCTACCATCTACACCAGCGAGGCCGGAAATCGAGATTCATTAGCGTCTCACAAACAACGGTTCATGTTATCCCACATCTTCCTTTCCCATTACCAAGGAAGTTACTGTTTTATAAATAATAAAAAAAAAAAAAAACAAATATTCGATGCTGATGCACACGTGTAAGCAAAATTTTGCGCCCGTTTTACCCTCCTTGTTTTACTATGTCCCAGCCGTACACACGTGTCTGCATCTACTCACATGCTTGCACCCACTCACAAGCCTGCACCCTCACACAAGCCTGCACCAACTCACAAGCCTGCACCCACACACAAGCCTGCACCCACTCACAAGCCTGCACCCACTCACAAGCCTGCACCCACACACAAGCCTGCACCCACACACAAGCCTGCACCCACACACAAGCCTGCACCCACTCACAAGCCTGCACCCACTCACAAGCCTGCACCCACGCACATGCCCGTATCTACACACAAACGAACGCGTTTAATTTCGAAGAACATTTAAATTTAATCAATATCTTTTAATATATAATTACCACGGACGCTGGGTATCGTCATCTTACCAGCCTTTTCTTGTAAACTTTAATGGTACAAAATTTTATCCTCTCGGAAACAG
>PNEQ01041604.1:26474-46364 GCA_003012365.1 Medauroidea extradentata
GGGGGGGGGGGGGGGGGGGGTGTCCGGGGGCTCTCCCCCGGAAAAGTTAGGATTTCTAGGTGCAAAATGGTGCTGTTTAAAGAGTTATCAGGCCAAAAATTTGAATATACTGCTTTCAAAAAATGGTTACATTTTTTACGATAATTATGCTTGTAAAGGGAAAATGTTTGTGCTAATATAAAAATAATTCTGACGTGCCGTGTGGTCACCGCCCTAATTAATTAGAGTAATAGCCATAAATTATAAACAAGTATCGTATATTACAGATATAATAATAAACATTTCATGCGACAATTCATTCTTCTCGTCATCTTGTCAGGATGCCGATATTCTCCAGGCCTATGTACAGAATTGTATTTAGGAAAATATAAATGTATATAATTTGTCTTTATGGGAAACAGTATATACAAGCGTCTGGGCCTTCTCGCCTCCACTAACGCTCATTTAACCCCCTTAGCTACCGTGCGAGAGGGGATGAAAGCCAGCCCATTGTGTTTAAGATACAAATCTTAAATAGTTAACAATTTATTATAATGTGAGGAATTTTAGGAGTTAATTAAAATACATGTAGGGTATTTGTCAAAGTGCAGCTGAATGAAATTATGTAATAAATGCGACAGTGGCAAGAAGTTAAAAGTGTCCTTGAGGGGCGGAGCCATCTTTCGGAAGCTGTCTCCTGATTGGTCCAACTGAACCTACGCCTGCAAGGCAAGCGACAGGGAGGTTGGCGCCAAGCAAGAGCATGGCTAAGGTTGTTGACAGATTTTGAGACAGATGTTTTCGAGCCGCGGAAACGGCATTGAGCCGCAGATAACGACGGGCTGGGGTGCCCCAGGGAGACAGTTCAGGAGTCGGACGCCTTTACAGAGATAGTGTTAAATCAAGAGATCGACAGGCCGGGATGATACCGCCGGGCGTATTCAATTTATGCGTCGGGACGCCTACGACTTGCGGTATTCGGACCGGTTATTTAGAAGTATTGTAAGCTTCCAAAGTTAGGACGGTAGACCGCTGGCGACGCTATGGTAACCTTCAACATATTGCTGAGACTAGCGGTCGTATAATCAAGTGCAAAACCGAAAAACCTTGCATAACAACGATCATGCCACGGGAGGACAGCGAGAGCTTGCTATCTGGTTTAAACTGAACTTCCCGACTTCTTGTTACTCCACACAGTTTACACCACAGAACTATAGGTCCCTGCAAATTAAGTACAATTTCAAGATTCTGCATAAACGATTCTTTTTTTTTTTTTGTGTTAGCTCTTGAAAAACGTACTCTAATTTTAATGAATGACAAACTAAGTTGCACAAAACATTTTTAATATAGAAACTAGAAGGGTTTATTAGATACTACAGATACACTACATTCTGTGATGCAATTGTTAAAAAATCACATTGGAAATCAACCTACCAGACTTCACAAAAGACATGCGCGACCTGGTAAATTTTGCAATAAATTTTGTTCTGCTGATCCACGAATTTTCTCTGGGATCTTTCGGTTACCCTGCTCCTTCATTCCGGTGTTGAGGCATACTCATATCAGGTCAACCATCATAAGCACAAAATACCTAGCTGTTAAGTAATGATCAAAATCTCTTCATTCATTCAAAAACATCATGCCACGAGAACATACAGCCACGAAAACCAAAAGACTTGTTGAAACTAAACAGTTTATACCGAAATTAGTTTTCACGAGCCAATGGATATTCCCTCAAATTTATCGACAAAATAATTAAAATAATGTTTTTTTAAGACATTTCTGAAAGTCTAGCAAAAATTCTTTACTTTAGACTTCTTAAGTACAAAAATATGTTGTTTTGTATTTTTATATAGCTGTAAGCATACAGCCCGCGACATTAATTAAAGTTCAGTGTTAATTATTTAACTACTGTTATTAATTAAGGTTTTGCTGGGATACGTTACCGTAACATCGAAATTTTGATTTCTACATGTAGCTACGGGATAACTATGCACGCTAAAAATATTGTTCTTGGGTGGATAATGTAGTCACTTGTAACATAATACTATAATCCTAGCTAATAAATTAACGATATTTCGAACAAATTAAATTTTTTAATTATTCACACTACAATGACCTTAATCTGCTTTCACGGTATATAAAATCGAACCTATGTCATAGTATCAGCATCGCTGTCTCCTGTTGCTTCACGTTTCTGCAGTTTACTAAACATATGTAAACAGGTTATTTTCTGTATCTTCCTAGTTAGTATTCAACATTAAAACATAACGTAAAACACTTCACAACAAATATATATGAAACCATCACTCATTCACTGCACAATAGTGACTGACAGCGTGTAAAGACACACCATCCCCCCACCCTTTTCTGCTCACGGCTGTGGGCTGTTACTTATGACAGGGCCTTGCTCTGACCAGTCTCTCTTCACCTCACCACTCACCCTCCTAATGAGAAAGTGTCGAAAGGGACTTTACAAAAAAATATATTTAAAAAAAAACAGGAAATATATCCTTACAAAAAACAGCGCTTTTCGAGCAAGAACGAGCCTCGCTTAAGTAAAACTGAGCTTGAGAGGGGGGAAAATTTTGTTTTACAATATTGAATTTTGCGATTATGGTCACATAAAATGTACATATTATATGATTGTTTATATTATGTCATTTGTGAGTCCCTGTGCATGGTTGAATATTATTTGCGAATATATATTTGTACACATGTAATGTATCTTCTGTATATATTTTAACAATTTACTATACTAAAAAAAACAGGTTCTTAGGGGGGCGGTCGCCCCCTCCGCTCACCCCCTTAAATTCGCTACTGCTCTGTAATGCGATTAGCACCCTTGTTGTGTTTAATATGTGTAATCGTGCAGTAGGTATGTGTGGAATTTGGATGAAGTGGCCTATATTTCTTGTAAAGTCATTGAAAGGGGTCGAGATCAACAACAGTACACATAAAAACTGAAGAAATAAGAATAACGGGAACGCAATTAAATTGAGGTGGTAATATTTTCGATAAATTGTCATAGTTTGCTTGAAGTATTTAGTTTTATCAAAAAGCATTTTTTTTTTTCGGAACTTCAGACGCATCGTGTTAAATATTCGATAACGTATTATGACAAAAAATTTATGTATCCTTTTGTTTTATAGTATCTTAGGTTTCATTATTGTTACAAATAGGGCCGCAGTTGGCGCAGGTTTTAGAGCACTCGCCTACCACCACGGCGATCCGGGTTCGATCCCCGGAAGGGTTTGACCCCAGTTTTTCGAATGTAGGATAATATTGCCCCCACGGATTTCCTCGGGATACTCCAGTTTTCTTCACTTCCCGCATTCCGTCGCTTCTCTATTGAAGGGCTTCACTTCACCTTATTGTGTAGAAGCCTGTCAAATCAATGGTGTGTGACCGACCTTCGGGTGCCTTCCCCATGACAATATAAATGTTGTATTGCATTATTATGAAGATTTCTAAAGTTTAGCCATTAAAGTATAACACTGCCGAAATGTATTATTTTAATGATAATAAAATGACAGTTTTAGTTTCAGAAACTTACAGATTTCGGCTACAGATACTTCCTAAGCTGGTTTCACACGACGACAAAATCTGTTTTGTGGGAGGTCTTCTGCACAAATCGTCTTACGAGAATCCTGTGAATTTAATTCTAAACTGGTTCACACGCACCTTTGAAGATAAATTATCTTAGTCTTTTCCTTCAGAATTAGTTGATAGTTCCGGTGACAAACAAACAGCTGCCGTTTTATTACACGAAACATAAAAGTGTTTGCTTTATGCGACCCCACCAGAAACAATCGTTTCATTTAGATAACAGTTATGTAACAAGTATACACAATGTATGCGCGAAAAATAACGGTATTACTTTGAAAATATCATCTGAGTGAATGGAATATTTCTGGTATTAGTCTAACATGTTGTCTGTTCTTCAACTCGTGTTCTATTTAATTCCCGCAATGCATTCTTCTCCCTCCTCTTCTTGCCTGCACTGTTTTTCTTTCGCTTCTGTAATTGACGGAACCAGCACAAAAGGGTGGTGAGATGAGAGGTTTTACGGCCCTTTAACAAGGAGGTTTTAAGATCCGACGAGGGTGAAGTGAGGTGAAGGGGCAACACAACATCCATGCTCAAGCCGGAATTTGAACCCAGGACCTCTCGCACCGCAGACCGGCGCCTAACTGACTGTGCTTCAGAGGCCGGCAGCATAAAAATACCAAAATGTTTATTAGATCCGTGCAACTTGCACAGTCTTGCCCAAAAAAAAAAAGACACGTTCAATTTCCTCATATCACGCAAGATCTTTTGCAAAATATTCTCGAACAAGGTCGGCATCTGAAGCATTGTTTGCACCACTTACGCCGTGTGTAACCTGCTTAAGGTTTTGAAAGTAAGGAATATTTCTTTTGAAAGCAATAAATGCGAGACTTTGTAGCAAAGACGTATCTGTTCTTTACACATATTTTTGACATGTATTTCAAGTTTCCGCATCCGCTACTGCTAGTGATTTATACGCACACACACATCACACGTGTACACACGCAGACATACACACATCACACGCGAATACATACACACACAGACATACACACAGATAAACACACAGCACACACACAATGATTCCATTATGTTAACAGATGCATTAAATTTGTCTGTTGCCAGTATATTCTCATAATGATAGCTCTGCATTACCACGCAGTTTTTATGTGGGATAGTTTGAAAATTTTGACGCCAGTACATTAACACATTTTTGCAGACCAAATATACTGTTAGGGCGTAAGTTATAGTCAGTTAATGGTGATTATTATTTTTTACTACACACATAGCACACGTTGGTCTGTAGTATTAGTGCATTAGTTTCGAAAAAGGCTTTTTAAGATGACTTTTAAGCAAATCAAATTCCAAACAGAAAAATCTGTGCACTTGGATGGCATGAGGAGCACATTTATATTGTTTAAAAGTCTTGCTTCCTACGTAGGTACCAAATCACGTTTTATATATTACCTCATAGTAATTCCATATAGGAATTTCATACTTCATATAGCTAATATAGCGACGTGAATTTAGAACTCACAATCACACACACCAACACACACACATATATGTTTATATATGCATGTATATACGCATACACATACATATAAAACAGCCGGGATTCGTAGCGTGAGCGGTTAAACGCCGGGCTACTTCGGTGCTAGAGGTCCTGCGTTCGATTCCCGGCTCGGACTTTAATATTGTGTTGTCAGTTCACCTCACTTCACCCTCATTGGCTCTTAAGAGTGCGTGGTAGATAAATAAACGCTGAAAACGTCAATTGATTTCTACGCTTTTTTCGAAGCCGATATTGATAAAATACTCAATGAGAATCCTAGATAATGGTATTTGCCAACTGTATGAATAATTATTTATCCAAAATTACTAATTCGTTACGCGTGATCTCTTGCGCCGCAGTTAAATGCACGAGCTTCTGGCGTCAGAGATTGTGCCTCATAAGTTCGTAACACTGGAAACAATTTTGTTTAAAACGTTGGCTAAAATTGTTGTCTAGGATTGCCATTGTTTAACTTTTGCAAATTGGCTTCAAGAAACCTACAGTTACAGATGAATGCTTTTAGCGTTGAATTATGTACCACGCCCTCTTAAGACTTCGTTGTTAAGAGTTAATGGACCTGGCGCGTGAGACGTACTGTAGCGTGGTACGGAAAGTATTTTTTCATGTTTAACTAATGAAAATGTTTCTAATGCGTTTAGCTACTAAAAGAAGACACTTCAAACTGTGTCCCTATGAGTTTGGAAATCCCTACCGCTAATTAAAAACACGATTACCAAGCTCCTCAAACATGCTAACGATGACTTTCTTCACCTTACTGTAGCTGAGAAAATATCAACCGTAACCGTAAAAAAATCATAGATATCTGCATTTGACTTTACAACATACTTTCCACAAATAAAATAGCATGATCATCGCTTGAAGTCCACTTGAAAAACTCTTACTAAGAAAACACTGCACGCTAGTTTAGTGCTCCGCGCTTAGAGGCGATGAAGTGGTTTGACGAACATGTTATATTAGACTTATCGCCTCCCTCGTTTCCGTGCCTCAAACGAAAAAAAAAAAAAAAAAAAAAAAAAAAAAAAAAAAAAAAAAAAAAAAAAAAAAAAAAAAAAAACTAGAATAACTCTAAAAGGACCGTAAAACCTTCTCACAGATTTAACAAATCACGACGACGCGCCCTATCTCTTCAGTCAGGGAAGTAATCTACTCTTGGAAGAAAACTGCTGGTTTCGCTACCTGTAACAATTTAATTAAAACGCTCCTCCTGAATGTACAAATGCAATCGTCGTGGAATTTAAACAAAACCGGCTGCCGTGGAATAGCTGGCAGAGGTCAGAAGAGAGCCATAGTCAAGGAATGCAGCTATGAGGGAATAAGAGGAGAAGGAGAGGGCCGGGAGATAAAAAACCTTCGAGCTAGACCATACACACTAGCCTTTCGCATATATATTGACCTGCGGTTTTTCGCGTTCACTTTTGCATGTGAATCTAAGACGTATTATAACACTTAAAATTTTAAATTTTATCAAAATATAACAAATAATTTTCGTATTGTAAGATAACTCGTTAAATATTTACTGTTGGTTTATAGTTGACGACGAATTTTAAATCATTTGCAGTTTTAAATTACCAATTAAATTATCTTCCTTTGCTGTGATGAGAATTATGTAAAAATAATTGTTGTACCTGAAATGTCCCGCCAAAAATTAAGTTAGTACATAAATAATTCAATCTGTTATACAGTTGTTTAGTTGAAGAAGCTAAAGTAATTTTGTACACACACACACACTAAAATACTAATGTACTCTACGCTTTTTAATGTTACTAGAATTAAGTCATTGCCACAAATAATTATTAATGTTCATAGATGTGGGCTACAATGTTAATCATAATACTTATTCTCAATAGGTCTAATGTTGCAAGATACCATATAACGTCAAATACGTGTTAAGAAACATCACATGTTGCCAACGAATTATTCGATCATTCGAAAAAATGTATACTTCTCTTAAATTTTTATGGGCCACGGTTATTCCGGGAGAAATAGCAAACAAAGTATATTCGACTACAAGCAGGGCATGCTAGTAATCGGCATGGTTGGTAGAATGCACAGACCGGTGCGGCAGTCAAACAGGGCAGAAAAGTTAACCATGGTGACTAAACATATATAAATGTAACGCACTCACCTCTTCAGCATTATCTCAATGAACAAGTATAACACGTAGACTGTGGAAGTTGTGCAGTAGGGCAGGCTTCACAAGAAGTGAAACGATCGTAGGAAAGCTAAGCACAACGGCGAGAAACACACATACGTCAAATGGCATAAGAGTTGTATGTTTTCTAGACGCACAGTACATACGGTAAGCACGGAATAAATTACATCTCACACCACAACTGTAAAACATGTCGGACAAACACACAATTTTTAACCTCGTGAAACTCTTACAACTATAATTACGATTCGCGTTGCTCGGATCCGCCATTTTAATGAACAGGATATATATATTTTTTAACCCCTCTACTCGCTAAGGAGGTAGAGTTTTTGTCAATGTGAGTGTTTGGCACGTAGTATTTCCATAGTCTTCTCACGACCCGGTGACGAGAGCACGCAGATCGTGCGAACTAGTTCCATCCAGCCGACCGCGTCGACACGTGAAAAAAAGAAACACCAGTAGAACTGTTTTTGCCCAGTTTGGCGCTTCCACGCTTCTGTTCTGTTTGATCGATCCGAGGCGATACCTCCAGCGTTTCCCCTCCAGGAGCGCTGTAGTCGCCCGTAGCCGCCTCGTGTAGAGGGAATCTAGACCAGCTCCGGCCCTCGCCTTACATGCCATGCATTCTTAAACATACACTCCGCACACACTCCCATGACCTTATGCACTTTCATGTTCGCAGCACGGGTGTCTGTTAACGAAAATACTCATCTAGCCTTCGTTCAGGGATTAATTTTCGGACTATGCGATTAGTACAAATTCTCTCGCCTCAGGACAGATAATTTACCGTATTGAAATGCATTGTTATCGTTCAAGAAAAAAGTGTTTTCTGAAGTTAATTATAGATTGTAATACTTGTCCCATATTAGGCTGAAGAGGGCGATGATACGAAAAGGCAAGTTCAAATTACAGCGGTATTTATGACGGCAATCTAGTAACTTCGACATTCGCCAGAAGATCGCAGCACTGTACTGGCGCTTCGGCTTTTTTACGGTTCTCACTCAACATTAATTTCCCGCTCCCCTCCTTTCCGCTCCGCCCTTACCATTCCCTCAAATCACTTGTACGCACGATGGATCACGATACTCCGGGCATTCTACACACTTCGCGTATTTCGCGTGGACTAATTCATGCGCCGCGTTCCCACCGCCAGGCGATACAACCTTACCAAATAAAAACTATACTGGTGAGAATAAATGCGTATCTCATACACGCGTTAAGCAACACTGCGCTATATATTTTCTCGCTGTTTCTAGGTTCTACTCTTCCATGCTAATATGATGTAATTAATTCTCATAGTCAATATATTCGGTTTCAAGTGTTTTATAATTATTTTACAACTCGAGTTAATTTTTTCTTTCCGGATTGTTAATTCAGTGTTTTATTTTGTTTGTTCGCCAAAGTTATCTGCTTTTTCCGTTAATGTAGACACACGCATTAATACACTGCTTTCCCGGGAATCGAGATCTGAACCTCGTGGTCAAAAGATGACGCTACAGGTATTTTTCTAGTTAATGTGACCTCTGAAGAAGCTTTTAACTTGTTTTCTCAAAGTAATAGAGTTTTTTTTGCAGAAACTAGTATTTCAATTTTCATTAAACCACCCCGATAGAAAAACTTCTGAAATTACGCTACTAAGAAAATGTATCACAGCATGAAAATAAATACGTAAAAATTGACATCGCATAATTAATACCAATTTAAACCTCAAACAATAACAAAGGCACAGATTTGCGTGTACGAGCATAGTATTGACGTGAATTTTCGCCCCATTTATTATTCACAGTCAAAAACATGACGAATTTTCAGCCGGGAATTGGTTTGTACCTCAAGGGGAACCCTGAGGTGCGACTAGACAAGGGTGATACTGCAGTGGTTCACTATTGTTTTCCGTAGGTTGGCGATGAGGGGACCACACGAGACCCAGTCCTGAACCCGAGGAGTTATCAGCCAATTTTCCTCCCCGACCATGAATCGAATCCGGCACCCATAGACTACAGGCTTAGCCAAACGGTCGGACAGCCAAAAAAAAAAAAAAAACATAATTTAAAATCACTAATAGTTCACCGCAATTACTTTTAAATATGTGAATGTGTTAGAAATAGTTTAAATTCTTTAATCCTTTTTTCCATTCTTAATTTGAAAAGTTGATGAAAACCGGATTCATTGTGTGAAATCTTTCAAACTGAGCACTTTAAGGCCATGCTCTTTTACTATTATTTTTTTTCAGTAGCATTATATTTTAAGCCTAAACGATAGCAGATATCAAAAATGTGTTTGGTAGTTTTGTTTAAAATCGTCTCCTCCATGTTGGCTGATTTTTTCGATGCAGTTTTAGCTAATTAGATAATTAACTGAATTCTAGTTAATTGACTTTTTAGTAAAAACTGTATAATTTATTGCCTTGAAAAAAATTTAGCTATCACGCAAAAATCATGTTAGACAAAACTACCAAACAGAGTTTTGACATTTGCTCTCGTATAAGCTTTAAAAAATTATCATTGCAAATGCAGTAGAAGAAACGAGAGAGCATAGCTTTAAATACGATTTAAAATATATTGACAGTTAAATGTAGGCTACATATAACGTAACTGATTATTGGTTAGTAAGTACCAAATTATTATTTTTTAAAATTAAATCAGATAATAACAGTACAAGTGTTCTCAAAATATATGTATAAATTAACAGGAAGTCAGCAATAACGGGTATTTGACTGAATACGCAAACGTCATTATTTTACTGGTGGAATTTCTCAACCTCGTGTTTTGTATTTCATTGCGGTTTACGTCAACTGGTAGCGCAGAGAACCGTTACAAAGCGGTAGGACCTTCTCTTCGTAGTTAATTAATTACTTGAACGTCGTCTCTGCTGTCGCGTTACAAAGTCAACATAATTTGTAGCTGAGATATTTACTAGTGATATAAACCTGGCGTACAACACGTTAAGTGCACAAGAAGTTCTTTGTATATTTTGACAAACCTCGAGGAATGACAGGTTCTTTTTATAAGAAACAGCTTATGACGAAGGCATCGTTCACAGTTTTCTAAAGTGGGACCCTAACGCCTGATACGTAGACAGCACGCGATGTTCTCTGTAGACCCTTGCTGCCTACCGCCCGGGAAAGTTAGGTCAGAGTGTATATTAGCGCCTGTAGGCGCGAATCGGTACGGAATGAAGCAATAACGGAAGTCAAGAACTGAATAAACAGAAGTATCTCGATTAAACCTGTCCAATGGCAACTTCTATCACATTTTTCACGTGCGGAAAGTAGGCGTGATTCTTGTACGCCGTTTGGACCTGCATTCTGAAGGACGCGAGTTTGATTTTCGGTTCTGCTATCCTGATTTCGTTTTTGCATTTTTTTTTCGAAATCCCTCAAAGTGAAAATTAGAATGGTCTCATCCTCTTTTTAGCTTACCTTCTGGCACAATCCCCATAAAAACCCATAAAAACTTTCGAACACGTAGACCGAATTTCATCAAACTTGGTACACATGAAGTGCTTAGTAAGGTGTATTTTGTCCATGCCATGTTCACTTTTTTTCAAACCAGCGGCCATTAAAACATTTTTGATCACGTGATATCAGAGTAACAGTTTTTCAAAATTTCTTCAAACTCGGGACACATGCAGTGTTTAACAAGTTAATTTGAGTTTTGTATTTTTTTTTTCTTGCCATGTTCACGTTTTCAAAGTGGTTGTTTTAAATTTATTTTTTAAGATATTTTCCCGAGGAACATTATAAGAAACTTCATCAGACTCGGTTACATATAAAACTAAGTAAGGAGACTTTAATGTATTTTGTGCAGGTCGTGTTGGTATATTCAAAATTATAGCCTTTGAATTTTTACTGATTACTCAAGATATCCGAGAAACTGTATTTAATAAGTTCATCAACTCAGTGCACAGTAAATAGTAAGGTGATTTTGCTTTTATGTGTTTTGTCCATGCCGTACCCACACATATATTTTATTGGTGGCCATTTTAAATTTAGTTTTGTACCGTATAACATCTGAGGAACAAATATTATTCCGAATTACTTCGAACTTAGTATACACGTAGTAGATACTTAAGTAAGGTCACTTGTCTCTCGTTTATTCTATCTGAAGAACAATATTTTCGGAATATCATCAGGCTTGGTACTCATAGCCTATAAATCTTATTGAGGTGATTTATCGTCTATGAATTTGTTTGATGTCGTGTTCAAATTTTAAAATGGTCGCAATTTTTAAAATGTTTCCAACATGATAGATCTGAGGAATTATTTTCTGAATTTAATCAAACTTGGTACACGTATAATACCAAGTAAGGACAATTATTTTTGTTAATGGCGCGTTAATTAATCACTAGATATCCGAGGAATAATTTTTCAGAATTTCGTCAGACTCGATTCACAGATAGTACGTGAAAAGGTGACTTGAATTGTATCTATTTAGTTCACAGTGTATTTAAATTTTCAAATGGGATATTGGACATTTTTGATCAAACAAGATATTAGAAGAACTAGTTCTCAGAATTTCATAAAATCTGTACCCATATAGCTAACGAAAATGTCTTTAAGCTCTACTAATGAGCCAATTTTAAACTATAGTTTGCTTTGAAAAAAATTAGGCAACGCAGTTATAAACAATGTAAAAATATTGTTATAAGTTTGAAACAAAAACTTTATATGTGGGCGATTCACATGAGTTCTTTTGGGATAGAGGTCTTATAATTAGAAATAAAAGCGTTAAATTAAGTACTGGATTTAATAACTCACAAAGCTACGAAATACACAAAACAGTAATAAACTATAACTCTCACATCACAATTATTTATGCACATAATTACCCTGTGTCACCGACACGTTAATTAACTTTGACAGTTAAAGCACAAGAATATTTACCATTAATCAATTAAAGTCTACAAATCACAATAAAAATTCAGTAATACATCCAATCAACAGTTTCTCAAGCAGTGATAGTGTACAACCTTAATAGTCCGCAGTGGTGATGAATCGCCGTGTGCTGCACAGCACCCCGAGTGCACCGCTGTCTCCACTCTTGAGGTCTTCGATTCGACTCCCGTCGCGCATCTCCTCTTCGCTCGTCAGCCCGCCGCAGCAGTCTCTTGTTTCGCCCAACACTGCTCCGAAGGTAGCCGCCTGCAGTCTCACAGTTGACTCTGACGTCACCAAATGTCTTCACCAATCTCTCTCCACTAGCGTAGCACCTTCCTCTAGCACAACCAATAACGAACTCTCCTCTAATTTGTCGATTCGGCCCTTATATATTCGGCGAAACAGTAGGGGAATAACCGCATTACAGGGGTCTAAAAATATACATTTTATCATGTTTCGTACATGACTTGAGTCACGTAGGCCGCCCTCGTAGGTTTAAGACGCAGTTGGGACAGGTATCTATGACGTATTTTCGGCGTTTGACTTCCATCACGTAGCCGCCCAGCCTGTGTCAGGGACCAGTCCACAAAGTGTTACGAAACAGCAGCCGACCACCGGCCTCCAGGTACATGGCATGCAACAATATCTATGTAGCTGTCCTTTTTGTAATATAAAAAAAGAATACTCAAAAAAACATAGCAAATAGGAACCCCTGGTCTTACTATTTTAAACACCAGTTCCTAATAATTTTCTGGTGGTAGCGAGCAAAAACTATTATTTCCTTGTACGACCCGCACCTCAATTTTTCAACTATCTTTTTGAGAAAAAATGTGCAGGTGGTACATGGGAAAATTTTGTACATTCCATACAGCCATACAGCAAAATACAATACGTAGCACGTATTTTATACACTTTGAATAATAAAACTTACAGCCCAAAATACGCTATGCAACAAATTTTAAAACATTTTTTATTTACACATAAAGAGAACACCGCTGATACAATATAGATAAACCAAAACCAGCATTACTGCACGACTGGCAACCAAGTTTCTCGAGGAACAAAGGCCTTTAAAAAACTGCTAACAAAGTGACCTGTTGCAAGTAAATATCCAAGAACGCATTTTCAATGTTATGAGGTTAGTCTTATATGCGTATAGCAGCATACTCTTCATCTTTCTCCGTTCTCCATAGTTCTTCAATTGGCATTTAGTCTGTAAGTTTTTGGCTCCCCCCATCCCTCTTCGTCCAGCGTATTCTGGCTAAAGTTGATTTCCAGTATTAACTTTCTGGCAACTTTCGATCATTTTATATTATCAATTCACACCATATATGTAGCATGTAACATACATATCTTTCAGATTCAATCAACACACGTGTATATTGAATACATGATGTACTGTGGGTCTTTAGAAGATGATGGATTTTCATACTGAATGTCCTGTGTGCCTTGTGTTCCGTGGCTGCTGGTTGTTTATCTCTCAATGCGAGCATTTCAAACAATGTTAAATATTTGATCCTTGAGGTCAACAAAAAACCGTAATAACTCGAATAAAAACAACACAAAGTGCATTCTCGAAAAGTCATGTACATCATAGTTATTAATTTAAAAAATATTCATTTTATTGCGGTAAAAGTCGATCGTATGCTAGGCATCAATTTTCTGTGTGTGAGAATGAAGAGAGTTTTTGTCACTATTGGTCATAATGCGTGTGAGACAGTAATTCCGAATTTTACTGGGCCAGTGAGAAATAGGCATTGCTTTACACAACGTACGTGGTTTGTCTGCAAACCTTTTAGGGTTTGAGGCGAATCAAAAAATGCAATATCTAATAAAACGAGAAAAATACGATATGGTGTTAGAGGACTGTTGACTAAAGAACGGTCGGAATTTTCAATTGCGTATCCAAATCAGGCCATAAAAATACAAATGATGCATTCACGTGACAATTCCAACAACCTAATTTGATCTGAACGACTTTTCGAACTCTCTCTACTTTTAGGGTAATAAAATAAACACTCACCTGCATATTATTACCTAAGAGCTACTCGCATACTGTCTTTTCAATGCATGCAACAAATTTTGTTAAATGGTCCTCTTTTTTCCTCCATTCTTTTCTTTCGCTGGGCTGCTTTATTTTCTAGATATTTTTGAAGCACTTCTGTAGTATACTAATTACATTTTCCTTTTCTTTTTTTCATTGTTTCTTCGCCAATGAAGTCTATACAAATGTGGAGCTTTCTACTGTCATTGTAACGACATATCACACGTGCCACAAAGCTTGAGGAAAATTATTTGTTTCACTATTAACTTTACATAGTCTTAATTTTCATAACATCCTACAAAATTTCGTACCTGGCTTCTCCAGAATTACTGCAATATCTTGTCAATTATTTTCTCGCCTTACACTAGTGTAATAAAATTTGTAGCTGGTATCGAAAATTTGTGGTTCCCTCTCACCGGTTCAATAATCGTCTCATCAAAATTTGTACTGTCATAGTGCATCATTCAAAACTGAAAGTTGCCCGTCGAAGACGGCCGGGCTCAGCAATAGCAGCGAGATGGTGAAGGTCACTCTCTTCTCGCTTCGTACCCTTCCTCCTGACAGACTGCTCAGTGGATGGAGGAATTATTCTGGCGGCTGCCGAGGCGAGTCGCTTCTGTGACTGTCACAAGGTGTTCCTAACGCACATATCTGTTGAAATACATTGGTATAAATGCCTGCGTCTTGCTGGTGCCGATCGGGGAGATGTTCCGAGACCTTCCCAGTGCGCGAGGAGCTAAACAAGAGTAATATTGGGACACAATGATATTCTTACCTCCATGCTGCTAATGTTGTAGTTTATGGAGGTAAGAAGTCTACACCATTGAGAACAAGTACTGCGATATGGGGTTACAAAAGTAAAAACTTAAACCTTAGATCTAAAAATATTTTATCACATTGGTTTAAACCAAAACATACTCAACTGAAGCAGTAAGCAGTACCAGTTGTGTATACTTACATTTAGACCAATGCGACAAATAAGAAAATTGTTTAGGTCCTAACCGCTGCTTAAATTTTTCCGCTTATGTTTTTAGTTGTGTACACCCTCAAAAAATGAGTTTAACAGTACGATGATTTCGAAACTCAAAAACGTGACCATTTTAGTATGTATTACTTTTCCTCGAACTTATTAATCGAAAATTTTAAGTATTAATACTTAAGCAGACAATTTTATCGTACTGATTCAATTTAAATCGATGCCTTTAAAATTTAAGCAGTAAGGATTCGTGTAACTTCGTTAAATTTTGACATCTACTTTTTGGCAATCACTGTGTGCCACAATACAGTACGTAAGTAGAGTGGACTTCCTAGGTTTATTTTTAAAGCTCAAAATTTCATCTTTCATGACATTAAACATAAAAAGTAATGTCATCATAAATGCTGACGAGGCCCACCTGACCCCGAACATGAAGCCCCACGTCACAGTACCTACCTTCATCACCAAAGCATCTTGCCACAACCTCTACAACATCACACAACCCTCAAAGCAGTAACCCACTTATAACACGATACCACGTAATTGAGCAGTGCTTTTAGTGATCAGTAATGGATCAATTTCAAACTCCATATTTTTGGCAATACCGACCATTGGTTGTTTCGTGATCCATGGCATAGTTTGTGCATAAAACAAACAGGAGTGAAACCACACGTTTTCAGAAGCTAGGTACATTCTAACCACGTGAATACTATGTAAATTAATTTAATAAATACTTGTATGTATAATGGTTTGTTTTCCAGAAAATACTGTGTTTAAATTGTTGTTAACATAGACGAGTTTGCAGGGCGTTGGCCTAGGTCCAGCATCTTAAAGTTACCAACCTGACCAACCAACGAATATCTCAACTTATTTTTAACTTTTTGATGATTATGTTTAAGAATTTATGTCAAGGAATAGTGACATATAGATTTACAATTCACTCAGAGTCAAAGAATCAACTAGAAACTTAATGTTTGTAAATTGCATGTTAATTTTAATACAATGTTCCTTAAGGGTGTTCAAGTGCGATAAAATCATAGCTTTATATTTATATGAAATAGTGTTAGTTTTGTAGACGATACTTGTGAGTACAGTTGTCTCTTACGAAATAATTTTAGTTCTCATAGTTTTCTCATAACGATACGTCAAAGTCAAAATCATCACGTCCTGCTGCCAAGCAATGATGCAAATAGTGAAAACCAATTGACTTGCGTAAGTGAAATAATCCACGGGGAAATAACATGCTATGGACTATGTAGTAAAATATTTTTGTAGTATCCTATGATCTAATTTTACATTTTAAAAAATGTTGAACTAGCAATTTTTTTGTACTTCTGGGATCTTTTTAAAATATTCAAAATATTACGTTGTGAGTTTTTAAATGTTTCATTGCAGATCTCATGTGTTGTTAGTTCACAGTGAATTATTTCATTTAAGTAAATCAATTAGTTTTCGCTATTTGCATGGCAGCGTAAATAACCGAATTTTTACTTTGGCGCGCCGTTATAAGAAAACTATGCGAGCTAAAATTGTTTTACAGGAGGAAACTGTACTGACAAAACCAGTAATATTTCAAAAATATATAAAATTATGCTTTTATCGCACTTGAACCCCCTTAAGTGGGAGTGTTAGACAAATTTGTGTATTTTCAGTTTTGAGCCATAATATTTATTCAAACTGCGTTACCTGTCAAAATTTTCTCTTCGGCAAAGCGTAGGATATATTCTTTGTAAAAAGCTTTACTTGAGTAATAAATGTCGTCAACCTACTTCAAGTACGTTTCAGGAGCTCCGGCCTTATCTGTAGCACACAGATGCAATCCGCTATATTTTGAGTGTTTATGTATTTTTCCTTATTAGGGTTAAACATATTTATATGTGTGTTTTATGTGGTGTAGAGGGGTCCTTAACACCCTCTCCAGCATAACGTTGGTGTGTTCTACCCCTAATTAATTCTGCTTTTGTGTGAGGGGCTGGACACGACCTTGAGTCGATTAAGACTCCAGTGTCCGCCCGCCGCCTGGGCATAATTCCATCATAACTGAAGGACTAGCACCCTTACCAGTAAATCCACTGCACTTCAGGACTTCACATGTTACAAACATTTGCAGCTTGCTACCAAAAGCAGCAATATGGAGGGAATGTAATTGTTTTAAGTTGTATTAGTCATAATGTACATATTTTTAATTATGTAAACCACTTTATGAGCTCTCTCCTATGTTTAGAGATAGGAGTTTTCCGAAGATTGATACACTGTAGCCTACATTGCACAGACAAAACAACTGAAGTCATGGAGTTAAGACAAATTCTACAAAGACAGAAATACTGGTCACATGGTCACTAGACCCTCCTCACACTATACCTACTTTCTAGTGCCTTCTGTTATTCCAATGATTATAGCACACTAAAGGCTGCGGCTCTGTTAGCTACTCCAGAGATCAAGTAGAACCATAGATATGTGCAGATGTGAGTGGTTTCTCCACCATGTAGCAGCACCACAAATAATTTTTATTGCAGTTCTCTAACCTTACAAAATCGTCCTTCGAATATTATAAACTAATCTGAACTAATCTAACCTAATTTAATCTGCCTTAGACTACCGGGGAAAATGGGAAAGGAGGCTTACGCAGGTTGGATGCACAAAGTAGTACCGAGCAGCATAGTACAAAGTGAACTGTCACTAAATAAGGATGACAAACAGAATCCACAGTAGCTTCTCATGGCGTTGGGCACATCAGATTCAGTAGCAGTTTTTATAAAAGAAACTCTGTTCGTTCCTCCTCGGGTGTATTCACACAACAAGGTAACAGCTAGCAAACTAAAATAAAGACTTATAACCTTATTTAAATTGAAATTATGGTCAGTTTTAAAGAATAGGAATGAGAAACTGACATCGGCACCGCTCAGCTGTTTTCGTGCTTCAGAAGTTCATGAAACTGCAATATGTTGTATTCCAAAATACTGGAGTTTCACAGAAAACTTTTTTTTAAAACAGTATAGGGGAAAAAGCATTCTGATATGCATCAAAATAAACCCAGATTAGTCCTTGGGAAGATATGAAATTTTTACTAAAAGTAGAAAAATAGACACTATGCCTTTATGTAGCGAAAAATGAACTTAAGTTAAAACGAGGGTTACGACATATTACTGTTTCATGGACGATAAGGTAGAAACGGACCAGTTATTCGCACACACTGACACCCACCAGTGCAATGCAGTACAACACAGAACCTAAAGTCGTATCTAACCATATATATCCCCCACCCCTCCAAAAAAGACTGTGATGTGAGTATCAGAGAAAGTGGAGTCACGTGACTTAAATAAACTGCAGACAATCGTGGCGAATATTTTAAGCATTTATTAACTCATTACTTTATGAACTTAAGTTAAAACCACGACAGCATCCGTTTCTGGAACATTCGACCAGACCACAAACCACCAAGGACGGCTAACCGCAGAATACAGAAACTTCTCTTATGCAGCCTTGAGCGGCAACTCCAAACCCCATAAACTGACCCTAATTTGACTACAAGTAAGCCGTTGCATATATTAAATACGTTAGCAGGCACTATGGGCAGACATTCAGCAGTAACAATGACATTTACAACATTTTTCCGACATTTGCAATAAAAGTGTTTTCTATAAATTAATTAAGGGTATTGTGAGTTTCATTTTATTTCAGCTAGACTCGATTATCAATCGCATCAAACATGTATGCAGTTTTATCAGTTGTATACTATTTTTATTTGTATTATATTACAGATTGGAAGACCATAACGTGCGTCTGAGCTGCTCCTGTGTTTTGGGAGATGTTAGTCTACGGCAGAAATTAGTTAAATTTTGAGGCATTTGTTATTTTATTTAATTGTCTACGTACTTTAAGAGGCAAGCCATCAAGTCTACCTCTGTAGGTAAGTCTTCCCACCGCGTCCACGTGTTATGCCCTTGTTTGTTTCTTTAGTAATGTTAATTAAGTCTCCACTTCCTTTTTATTTGTTACAGTAACAATAATTCAACTTCCCATTATTCAAATTTATCAGTGTAATGTTCGATTCAACAAAGGCTCAATACTTCAAGGGCTCAACTTATTCAACTGAACCGTAATTCAAGTTCAATGGGCTAATTTTCAAACCGAATCTACTCGCATCAACTGGAGCCGTCGCGTTTTTCTACTATAATGTGCTTTCTCTGGACTTCTACCTGTGATCAGTGTCAACTAATTCTGAGTTCCTACGTAAACTTTAATAATACTGAACACCATCCCTACCAGCACACAGACATCCTGAGGACGTCCGTAGGATGTGGGAACTGTCGTCCCTAGGACGTCCTAGGGAAGTTCATTTCAAGTCCTTTTTATGTAGGAAAAGTTCATGGAAAAGTACTACCTACGGACATCCCTAGGATGTCTGGCATACACAACCCTGGGACATCCCTAGGAGCTCCCTGGGATCTGTAATAAACACATCCCCAAGACATCCTCAGGAGCTCTCTGGGATCTGCATTAAATGTATCCCCAGGACATCCCTAGGAGCTCCCTGGGACCTGTATTAAACACATCCCTGGGACATCCCTATGAGCTCCCTGGGACCTGTATTAAACACATCCCCAGGACATCCCTAGGAGCTCCCTGGGATCTGTATTAAACACATCCCTGGGACATCCCTAGGAGCTCCCTGGGACCTGTATTAAACACATCCCTGGGACATCCCTAGGAGCTCCCTGGGACCTGTATTAAACAC
>PNEQ01041605.1:0-46269 GCA_003012365.1 Medauroidea extradentata
TCCACAATCAGCTCCACACACTCCACAATCAGCTCCACACACTTCAAAATCAGTTCCACATACTTCACAATCAGCTCTACACACTTCACAATCAGCTCCACACTCTCCACAATCAGCTCCACACACTCCACAATCAGCTCCACACACTCTACAATCAGCTCCACACACTTCACAATCAGCTCCGCACACTCCACAATTAGCTCCACACACTCAACAATCAGCTCCACACACTTCACAATCAGCTCCACACACTTCACAATCAGCTCCACACATTCCACAATCAGCGCCACACACTCCACAATCTGCTCCACACACTTCACAATCAGCTCCACATACTCCACAATCTGCTCCACACACTTTCCAATCAGCTCCACACACTTCACAATCAGCTCCATACTCTCCACAATCAGGTCTGTATGCTTCACATCAACCACTACACTCTCTGCGTGCTCTGAATTTTAGCGGTGGTAATCTACGTAACAACAAGGCTATGCCACTTCTATCGCCACCACCACTGATTCATTTGCGACAGCAGGACTTTGACGTCTCAGAAAAAAATTTTTTTTTCCTTGATTTTTACAGACGAAAAAAAAATTGTTGTGGACATGTTTGTACAGGTGTGGGTCTTCACTGTTCTCTCACACCAAAATGTAGATGGTCTCTCTTGGGAATCAGAAGATGTCTCGTTATTTAATGAGATACTTAATCATATAGCATTACTGAAACAAGTTCGTCAGAAAAATTACGTTGAGTAAAGCAATATACCAACCTCAAGTGAACAGTGTGATGCTAGCTTATCTTTTTCGTACCCCTAGAAAAAATTTCACTATTAAATAGTTTATTGATGCATAGTTCGAAAATTATTGGTTATTCTCTATTTACCAGTAAAAAAATATATTATCCAACTAATAAAATATTATAGCTCTTCAAAACGTGATGCGTGTTCTTGTAACAAACTGTATTTGTTGGTCAAAGCCTGCGGAGATGGTGTTAAAAAATTTTATACTTTATCGTCAGTAGCTCGTACTTGACTGGACAAGTATTCCACAGAATATATACTTACACCTACATCCCTGCTTAATTTTTAACTTAGAACTTTGTTTATATTAGACCTTCACGAGACGGGAAACCAAATTTGTTCAATGTTCTTTACACAGAATATTAAGAAAAATGTTTGTACTAGATACATTTCGGAAGTACATTATTTTATTAGACCACATTATTTCAACTTAACATGAGAACAGTAAAACATTAAAAACGGATACACATTGTTTACATAAGACGACATTATACACTTAAACAGTATTTTGGAAGGAGTAGGCATTACATATTTTGTATCCGAAATGCTTTAAGTAACTGTTGTATTTAGCTTATGGGAGCGGGATTACATATATGATATGGACCGCAAAATATCTTCCATTATATATACAGGCTGTTCACAAAAACCACCGACAAACTCTGGCGGGCGATTCACTGTATAAAATAAAGCAGAATATACGCAAGGCACTTTGCACATAATCGTTATTTCAAAGTAGTAATTCGCCTTTACAAATCAAATTTTAAAATTTGTCTAGGACGCATAGTCGTGGTGCAAAACGCGCGTTAAGTTTTGGCATGGTGAAACAGAGCCTAGCATGTAGGCAACACTGCGTACACGAGTGTCTGGTGTATTCGACAGCGCCGCACAGACGATTGTGGACATTCGCCGTAAATATCAAGTACCGTATCTTAAATAGCTCACATAATCGTAACCAACGCTTTGTTCCTAGCTTAATTTGTGTATGTGCGTTTAAAAAATATATAAATGCGCAAGTGAAATAAATATATCTTGGGTACAATGCATGAAGTTAGACATTTAGACAGTTTATGTAATTCTGGCACTACTGTAAAGCGTAGGCGAGCCGATATTGTTTTTAGGCACTCTCAGATATTGCCGATACCAATACTAATACTGCACTGAGAAGGAAAAATAAAATTATTACAGAATTATTACATCCGTAAGAAATAAAAAATAATTAATTTTCGAAACACTTCTTTAAAGAATATTCTAATTGTCTTAATTTTTATTGTTTTAGTCTTGCTTAATTTTAAGATGAGTAAAATTCTACGAACCACAAACTAGTCAGTGACTAAAACATATTCGGGCGTGTTATGAAGGAAATTGTTTAGTTTTTGGTGTTGATCATATAAGTAATTCAGTTATAGTTTAAAATTGACGTCAGGAATAGATGAACTAACAGCCACCAAGTCATTTTAATTTGTAAAGTATTCGTGACTGTGACATTCCTTGGCGCGTTTTTCTCTACCAGTAAGTTGTGTTTAAAATTTTGCAATAAGCAAAGAGAGAAGAAAAAAATTTGGAATTTTAAGCTCTTCCACTTCAAAAGGAGTGAACGATTTGGATTTATCGATGTCGAAACAGCCCTGCTGTAACCTTGTAGTCAAATGTTAGGTTACAAAATACTACATTACAATCGCATATAAGTTACGTGATATCATGTCAGTAGTGATACGTCGAACACATTTTCTTACCTTCCCTATCCCTCGACCCTAGAGTTGTATCTGTATGGTCTTTAATGCAGACTTTCTAAATGTCAATTACCATTCATGCATGTGAAAACTAATGCCACATCAGGTTTAAACAAGCAGTGCAACACTGTGTAATTTAACACTTCGTAATAGTTTATTTCAGTAAACATTTTTGTTATCTAACATGAACACTTGTCAACCATGAAGTGACATTTAAGGCAAAAACTCTACCTTGAACCAATTTATTTTAATGGTGTGTGTGGTGGAAGAAGTAACAGCACATGTTAACAAACAACACATTTTAAAGTAAATCGTTATACATATTCGAGAAGAAACTGCCCCACCCATCTCCATTATTGTATACTACCATGTGTGCTGACATGGACATGCAAATTTTTTGTGTAACGTTGGAACCTAATCGAGCTGTTTAACAAATACTATAATAAAATACTCATATTGTTTCACTCGCACGCTTATCATTTTTTCTTAAAAAGAAAACTCACAAATTAAGCTAGGAACAAAGTGTTGGTTACGATAATGTGAGCTAATTAAGCTGCGGTACGTGATATTTACAGTGATTGTCCACCGTCGTCTGTGCGGCGCTGCGGAATAAACCAGACACTCGTGTACGCAATGGTGCCTACACACTAGGCTCTGTGTCACCACGCCAAAACTTGACGTGCGTTTGCACGAAAACTATGCGCACTAGACAGTCGCTACAAAAGGACCTTTTATATTACTAAGGTCACATTTTCCAAAAATTCACTCTTAAATGTTGGATTATCCTGATGTTAAAAAAGTGGTCATCAATTTAAAGGAGGCCACCCCTTTAACTATCGTAAGAGAAGAAGATATCAACTAGCGTTTGCTGTTGGTTGGTCGGCCTTATTGTCTTGAAGTAATAGTCTTCGATTTTATCTGTTTACGTCGATCATTGTTTGGTTTGTGGGGAAATCAAAGTTTTAAAATTTTGGTTTTCAAAGGCGAATTACGCCTTTAATATCACGATTACATACACAGTGTCTTGCATATTTCTGCTTAATTTTTCATAAGGAATCACATGCCAGTAATTTTCGAGGTTTTTGTGAACATGCTGTGTGATTGTGTGTGTGTGTGTGTGTGTGTATATATATATATATATATACACATACATACATACATACATACATACATACATACATACATACATACATACATACATACATACATACATACATACATACATACATAAACATGACTTACTCGTCTAGAGGTTTTACAGTCTATAAATGAAACAATTTGTATTACAAACATTACATAATTTCTTTACAGAATAATACACATGTTTAGTTAAAATTTCTTGGTGATATTCTTTTCACTTCTTGCTATATGGCAATTGTACCGAAAATATTGTCCCCCGCTCTAAATTATTGACACATTGAAGTGTGCAAACCTAACACTTTGCAATCATTTCGTCTTCGCCTTGACACAAATTGTTTGCATAGCAGCTTTAACAGTTTCGTCGATGCGCTGTGTGTCGTATAATGATTCGATGTCTTAAATGATTTTCTGCGGAATTCATCTTCATGGGATTGGGATTCTGGTTTCATGTAGTCACAGTCTAACTATATTGTATATTTTAACGAGCAATTATTAACATCTTCTTCAATAAGTTGACGTTTTAATATTTTATTCATATCGGTTAGAAATTAGAAAATATAAGTTGAAGTGCCTGACAGATAAGTTGCTACATAAGTCTTCAGAGTGTCCCGGAAAGAACAATATAGTTAATTCAAGTTCGTTTGTAGCAGATGCTACACACACACTCTTTCATACAATGTTTTGACTTCCGTACGCGATTTCCTATAAACTTCACACAGAAATATATACATTTTACCAGCATGTGCTGCGTGTAAAATAAAAGTAGTCTGCGGTTTGCTGTAGTAATGAACAGTTCTTTACTGGACGCAGATTCTACTAGCATTTGATGATACACCTTTTCTGCACCGGCTACTTGATAGAAGTAATTTAAATACGAACATGCTGATATATAAGTTGAAGTGAATGAAGACATTTGAAAGGGTATAAATATACTAATCAGTTTTAAAGTGTGCATACTGGGAAAGTATTATTAAAATGCGTCAACAGTACTTGCGTATGAAACTTCTTTAAATTGCCATAAGAATAAAAATATGTATTAACGTGCCTTAATTTCTTCTTATACTTCATAAATCTTTGTTCCTGACTGGTAAACTAATGTAGCAGTCGCCGTGTATTCTCAGAAGCGTATAGACAGAGGCGTAATTTATTTGTCCGTTTTGCCCAACTACGCAACATGACTCTGCACCATGTAACACATAGTTAATTTAGTATATTTTAATCGAAAGATAGCAAGTTGTACCTATTGGTAACTACTTTATACATACATATATATATATATATATATATATGTGTTTAATGCTGCCGTCCTGTACAAAGGTCTACGAAACGTACTTGACTATTCGCATTTATAATTACCTTAGGGTTGTACAGTGAATTTATTTCCTACCATTAAATTACAGGTTCTATAGTTCCAGCGAGATGGCAGAACATATAGCAGTGGTTACGACGCTTACCTCCTCATCAAGTAGATTCAGGTACTGTGGGGTCGGTCCCCTGATATTCACATGTGGAAATCGTGTTGGACGAAACAGTTCACAAGTCATCGCCTTCTTTCCTTCAGAAATATATATATATATATATATATATATATATATATATATATATATATATATATATATATATATATATAGAGAGAGAGAGAGAGAGAGAGAGACAATAAATACTTTTTTTTTTGTGTGTTATATTACCTTTCAGGTATTCACCGTGGTAAATATCCAAGTTGTTGGATTAGACCGCTCTTGCATGGAGTCTATGTCCCGGATCTCTCTGAACAAATTCAGCTGATTATATAAATTTCCTTTCTTCGTAGAAACAAAATTTATTTATTTACAAGTCAACGCATGTGTTGCCTGCGACCTAGATCTCTCTTTAGGCAAAATCATACAGCATTGATTTTTTTGCTGATTTCTGAATCATACCTAAATGATTTAGTTGTCAGCTTTGAGGATTCGTAGGGCTGAAGTAGTTCATACTTATACGCTACCAATACGATTTTTTATCATATATGTATTATTTAATTGCCTAATATTAGGATTGTTTAATATACATATACATACACACACACACACACACACACACACACACACACATATATATATATATATATATATATATATATATCTATATATATAAATTATTCAGTTGCCCGCTTTGAGTATTCGTAGGACAGATATAGTTACTGCTTCTAGGCAGACGGTGACAGTAATTTTGGTTGTGATTTTTTTTTTTTTTTTTTTTAAGACTTTAAAAAATAATCTATTGTCTGCTTTGAGGATTCGTTTGTGCATTTTGCTGGGGATTTTTGATTAATTTTAAAATTATTTGATTGCCTGCTTTGAGGATTCGTACGTGTATTTCGTTGGAGGATTTTTAATCATATATTAATGTTTCAATTGTCTGCTTTGAGGATTGGTAGGAGCATTTTGTTGGGGATTTTTAAATCCTATATAAATGATTCAAGTGACTGCTTTGAGAATTCGTAGGCACAGTTTGTTGGAAAATTTTTAATTACATAAAGATATTCAATTGTACGCCTTGAGGACTGGCAGGGCAGAAATAATAAATACTATTTAAACTTTTGCATAAATAAAATCAATAAGGCAAAGGTATGCTAAAATTTTAAACGAAAGTATTTTATTTGTGAACATTTATCTGCTACAAATGATATTTTTATATACACACTAAACTTGACCTACCGTCAATGCACTCGTAGTTCAGTTGGCTAGGGCACGTGTCTGCGAGGTTGTAATACTGAAACTAACACCTGGCGAACTAAAAAATTTAATATATTCATAAGGACAATTGTGTCATACACGAACACACACGAATTCACCCTTAACATCAACAGCAACACTAGAGCACTCTAGTAAACAACGATGTAAATATTAAAATAGATCGCAGGCTTTCGCGGCCGTTGTCTGCATTTATTTGGCTTGTGGGTGTAAGTCGCGTCTGAAGAAAATGATGTAAACATTGGAACATACATGGCGGCACCCATGCAGGAACAAACATGGCTGATGTTTACTGCAGCGCCATCTAGTAGCCAACGACATAAACCAAGTGAGACACTAGCGCCGCCTACCAAACACCTATGTAAACAAACATGACCCTATAGCAGACGATGACTAAGGGAAATTTCGAGGGGAAAAAGATCCCTCCTGAGGGAAAAAAATTCCCATCTAACAAGTAACAGCTGAAACAAGATGGAAGACACGACAAAATGGACGACATGATGTGCCATAATATTACATATGACATGATGACGCATGACATATTACACATGACATAACGTATGACACGTGACATACGACACAACATATGATTCATGACATATAACATATGGCATAATGTATGACAAATTACATAACATATTTCATTAGCCTACATATGACATAACATAAGACATAAAATATTATATAACATATTACATGACAAAATGGCCTCCCGAGCAAAACAAAATGCCCTCCATAGCGTAATTCAAAATGGAAGCCTTGCCCTCTTGCCTTCAGCCTGAAGCTGGTGTGCTAGCTGCCCCTTTTCCTACTACTGATGCACTTTTTCGTTTGTCGTTAAAATCACGTGAAAACTGCATCTGTGATAGTCTAATTTACCTACATTTAGTTAAGGCATAATGAATAAATTTTTAGTTTTGTCTAAACGTCAGTATGTATAACATTGGGCTTGCTATTCTCAGCTAATAAATCAAAATGTATCAGTAATACAGATTAAATACCAAATATCACAACCTTGAGAAGAATAGTTCTCACATGGTTGCGTTTATGTCTCAAATAACACAGATAAAATTTTTCGCACGCTGCCAAGTGCACCTTATAAACAAACATGGCCTTAATGTTTCGTACATTGTGTACTTAGGAAATGGCAGCGTTACTTTGCCTACCTGCTTAATCTTAATTCACTATGCATACAAGTTCGTAAACTATGGCCTAGTATGCTTATAAGGAAACCTATGCCTACAAATCGGCTTTCGTGTGGCTTTTCCATCAAGGAATCCAGAGATCCCTAGTCGTCAATTTTTAACTCTCTGAGTCGCTCTCTGACTCTCGCAAGTTTAGTACTCGAGTTCTTCCTTACATATTTGAACCTAAAAATTTTAGGTCAGTGTCGTTAAAATACGAAATATCGAAATGACGCGCAATTATCATTTCAATAATATAATTAAAACATGAAGTTACAAGCATAACTGATTAGCCTATTTTTCTCAAAGAGAGTGAAAATTAACCATGAATGTAAACTCATTTACATACTTCTAGGAAAATTAAATAAAAATATTAATTTAGACATATGTCGAACGAAATACAGCATTCTAAGTAATATACGCGTACGCAGTTGCAAATAATTGAGGAAAAATTTTTCTGACATATCTATCATAAAGGTAAACACTACCGCAGTTCTCAAAATACAACCAATAAACGAAATACACAAAAGTCCAGTCAACAACAAGGTTGAATATGCATGCCAATATTAATGAACATCCGAAATATATTTCCTCTAATATGTCATAATTAGCTAACTTACAAAAGTGGCTACCAAAATAAAAAATGGACACATGATTAACCATACACACAAAAATCAATTCTGTTTGCTAAGTAGTATATGCGTACTAAGTTTAATGAAATTAGAGAAAGATATTTCCTCAGATTAGTCAAATTATTTTAATTATAAAAAAAAACGACTAACGTTAAGAAAATATTAATACAAAGTGAACGAAAAACCTTATCAAATGTCAAGTCAAAATTTCAAGCTGTATGTGTGATTTATGTATATATTTCCACAAATATGTTATATTATGTAGAAAAATGAAATGGTCGCCATTATGATAATATGCTAACACAAAATAATCGAAGTACACAAAGTAAAGTTAGCTTTGTATGTAGTATATGTGTTCCAATTTTGATGAAATTCTAAAATACGGTTCTTTTGATATCTAGCTTGATCGGAACATGTTAAAATGGCCTCCATTTTGAAATAATGAACAGTGTGTGAACTAAACGTATAAAAGTTATGCCACGTTACTAAGTACTATGTGTGCACAAAGTTTGATGAAATGATGATGAAATATATATATATATATATATATATATATATATATATATATATATATTACAAATCGCTACTTTTTCTTTGTTTACAAGTGCATTCGTCGAATAAAGAAAAGTATGTAGTTAATTATTATACTAATTTAATTTTTTTCTATATTATAATTTGCTGTCGTTTCATAAATGTTCCTACGATTATTGACCTTACTAAACAATAAATTTTTTTCTACAGGAAAGTATGTGGTGAAGGATACAGTGGCCAGATATTCCACGGATGTTATTGCATCATGTGCTTTCGGACTGAATGCCAACGCACTTGCGGATCCGAACTCCGAATTCCGATCAGTCACGAAGAAAATATTTGAAAGATCTACGGTTCAGCAAATTGCTGGGGTTATCAACTCATTTGTCCCACGACTTGGAAAATTGTTACGCGTCAAAGTTATGGACGAGTCTGTCGACAATTATATCCGTAAAACATTCTGGGATGTTGCTGGATATCGCAAGAAAAACAACATAACCCGCGGAGACTTCGTGGATATCCTCTTACAAATCAAGAATGAAGGGCAAGTGCGTGCTGAGGATGCTAATGACTTAGAAGAAATAAAACAAGACAGTAATCATACAGAAGTCAAGCATCTTAGAAGCGACAAGGAAGACATCGGTAAGTCATATTTTAAAAGTTTTCCCTTTTCTTAAAATTGTTTCGTATCCTACTTTTTAACACATTTTCCTTGTTTAGTAGTTACTGCGTATACGTTTCTAGTAATTGTTAACCTATAACAAAAATCTGTTGACCTTCAATTTAATTTAATATTCTAGTAGTCTATTTTATTATATCTTTCGTACAGCTGTGAAATATTTAATTAAAAAAATTATGCGCATATTTCAAATGTCTTAATGCTTAGGAATTAATTTTGAAATCGTGTGTGAAAAGATAACACCATAGGTTAAATAATATCGTATTATGTTTGAGACATGGGTAAACAGTTATGTATTTTTGGTTATAATATTTGTATGAATAATGTATGTATATGTTACAGAACTAGACGATGATGACTACGTAGCACAGGCGTTAGTATTTATAGCTGCTGGATTTGAGACATCTTCGTCAGTCATATCATTCACACTCTATGAGTTGGCTCTGAACCCAGGTATTCAAGACAAGTTGAGAAAGGAAATACTGGAAATTCTTGATAAATACGACTCAGAAGTGACATACGATGCTATAGCAGAGATGTCTTACCTGGAAATGGTAGTGTCAGGTGAGAAAATATCACTGATATCAATATGTTTATACAGGTTTTGTTAGCGTAGTCCTCGATGTTAGTTTTCACATAGTTTAATTTTGATTGCAACTAAGGGCTACTCTGCAAGGACTTACTAATTCTGTTACAAAAATAGAGCCTTGAAATCGCTTAAGGCAGTCGCTTGTTGATGGTTATGTTTGTGTGTGTAAGGCGAAAAAAAAGGCGTTCCGAGAGACGCCGGCCGGCACACATAATGTGATATCGCCTCTACTGGATTCAGTTTCTTGGACGTACTCCATTGCAATTGAATGACTGTCAAAGAAAACTTAACTCCCATTGCACAGTTCTTTCAAAGATCATATCGCCTCTACGCTCAGAGTTGTAAAGGCGCGCGCAGTGTTCCCTTTTTACTGTGGGACTTAAGCGGTGACCCTTCTATTGTAATGCACGCGTCACTGTAGCAAAGTACAATGTACTTGTAGGCTTCAATTTCGATCAAATCCGTTACACATATGTTGAGAAACAACCGCTTGAATAAGCTGATTTTAGCCGTGTCTGAGGGCTTTAAAGTAATGCTTCCTATGAGCGTGATATCTTGGAAGCCACATTCGTAAGTAGACTAAAGTGTGTTTTATTGCGCAGATAAGCATTGTGGGCTTAAGTTACTGGTCTCTGAGAAAAAAAACGTAACTCTGAACAAGCTGCATGCAGTTCGAGCGCCATCCAGGTGACCACCTTAACAGATATTTTCCCAGTGCTGGCGTGAGACTGGAGCAGCGCATGAATGACGGGGGGAGGGGGCAGTGGAACCAGGATATATCCGCCGACCAGTGGCATCGCCCGACACGATTCCCACATGAGAACATATGGGTCAGTCGCAGCGGCGAGACTACCAACGTGCAGGAAACACGCGGGCAGGAATAAACGTAGCTTGAATACAGTGGCATATACAATGGTTAAGTTCATTGGCGCATGGAAACAGAATTATAGTGAAACAGCTTATGATTCTTGGTACAGAGGCTACATTGGTTATCTGCTGGCAGTTAAATGTCCTGACAACAAAACTAATAGCTGGACTTGCACTGATGAAGCTTTTGTGAGGATTTTACAAGTTCAGGCAAAACTTCGGAACATCCGCTACAGAAACTGTGTTTTATGTCACATCGTAATCAATCTGAGAGTGAGTGAAAATAAACTCATTCCTTAATGACTCGGGTTACTTATATTTCAGTTTTAACCTACAGAGAAACAATGTTTTGAAACGAAAATGATAATACTTTTTACAAGATAGTTTTACAGTTATTTTACATTCTTCGTGGGAAAATTAATTCAAATGTTTCGTACATACCTTACGATATTACTGCTTTCCATATTCTTAATTACCATGATAAATACACACCTCGGCAAGACCGCACAGCTTCCAGCAGCATTTTATCTCACAGATACTATGTCTAGTTCACATCTACTTCCAGCACCACACGCAGCATAGTGGAAGGCTCATTGATATAATGAGCTGCACGCTAGCCTTCTTACGTACATATCACACACTTGCGTCCCGTATCCGCGATGCAAGCCACCTCAATTTACGCTCGTAACTTGTGATTAAGTGATGATTTAAGAGCCTAGAGCCCACCACAGCTATAAAAATTCCGTTCACTCAAATTAATAGATACGGAGAAAATTAATTTTTTCTTCATAATCATCAAATCAGCTTGCAGTAAGTTCAAGAGCTAGAGCACAGCTCAGTTTCTATGACAGATATGTCTTGCCATACATAAAAATAAACCTCATTTAATGACATTAAATGAATAGAGATAAACAAATTATTTTTATCCAAGTATCAGTAACATTACTTGTTAAATTATATTAAGTACATATTGACATACTACAGAACGTTACCAAAACACTGTAAGTAAATAATACATATTTCACTTAGTACAAGTTACATAATGAATAACTGCATCATAGATCTTCCCGTGACATTTCTGTAAGTTAACTACATAAAAAATAATCATGACAAGTTTAAGTTGAATCGTATTTCAATTTATTTTGATGATGCCTATTAGTTCTACAATTACGTACACAGTCACTTAAATTCACAGATGCATAACATGTTGTCGAACCTTATAAAAGTTTTGTTGAAAAAAGCATAACAACCTGAATATACAATTTTAGGCACGCGTCAAATTCACTTTTAATACAGTTTGAGTACCGCTGACGTAATAAGACATATATTTGACATCTCTTTTACTATGTTTTCTTTTGAACATTAATTTGCCTATATGCGAAGCAGTTACGGAACAAAAAGGCATTTCACCAAGAAGCATGTTAATGGAACAGAATTTCAACGTAAATGTTTAGTAATATTCTTATTCGCCGTCCGAGTTTTAAACTGATAAAGACGACTATCAGCGTAGCATAAATATTTGATAAACATTCGTCAATGATATGTTCTGCTAATGACTTAAAAATAACAACACTATCTCTATAATTACATAATCAAGAATCCGGGGTTGCTAAGATCTCACGTCATGAAATCATTATGATATTATTACCCTTCAATTAAGATAGGTTAATTCTGTTTTCTAGAAAACATAGTTTTTATTTACTAATATATTCATTTTGGATTTTTTTTTTCGATTTATTTCCTGTGTACAATTTTAATGCCTTCTATAATAATTTTAGGATAATCATATAAATTTAAATTTAGTTATTTAATTTTTCCACAAATAAACTTTACGTAAAACATTTTTTAAATTAAACTCGTACTACAACAGCGATGTACTGTTTTAACAATAAATAACACGTGAATCTGTAAACATATGTGATAATTGTGTTTAATAATCGGCCAGTTTGAATTAAACCTAATACAAAAAATATAGCGTAAAACTAGTTTTACCAACTAAAGGTTGCCGCTTCCAAAGATACAATAAAAATAATATGAGCACAATTTCCCAAACTATATTTTCTTTAATAGGAAACAGTTTAATAAATAAAATATTTCGCTCTAAGTTTGTATTACCTTGTAATTACTTCTAATTATAGTATTAATAGTATTATGTAATGTAGTACATTTTATAACATATTTCAGTGTTGATTCACGAGCATTCGTTTAAACTCAACAAGAAATATGTATACCTAATTTTGTGTAGCCCTTCAATATAAGTATCCGAATAAATTGCGATAGTTTTTCATCTTCATCGTTTTTGCAACTATGACGTAAGGTCGTATTCCGAAAATCCAACATCACTCCTCACAATTGCAATCACACTGGCAGTTCTGTCGCAGTTATTTCATAATATCCATAAGAAAGGAATCTACACTTCAGTTTACCTTCCCCTTCCATTTCACAATCAATTGTACAGTCTCGAATGTCAGTATATTCACACATACACATGTACACTCCCTTACAAAATTACTCTCATTACTTTCATAAATAATGAGTGTACATTTCGAATTCCACTCGCATTCTATATAAAATTCATTCACCCCAGTCGCTACTTCAAATGAACCCATGAACACACTTGCAAACACTTTCCAAATTACTTACACATTCTCCGTATAGAGTTCAACGACAGTAGCATTCATTCACATTTTTAAAATGCCTTACGGTCTCTACATACACAATCCCATTCGCATCCGTACTCACTTCCACCATTGTTCTTGCATACTTTCCACGCAGAATGCATCCGCACTCGTTATTAGATATTTAATTGTGTGTGACAGTTCAGTAGCTATTTTGGCGAAAAAAACTTTATAACTGTAACAGGAATAATGTAACTGTGATTTTTTTTTGTAATTTATTGTAATGTTTAAAGTTACAAATTATTTTCAGTCGAATGCATTAAAACCGCTGAAAATATGTTTTTTTAATAATTGAAGTTGTTAATTTATTCAGCATACGTTATATGACGTTCTCATCAAACTGATGAAAATAAATACTATTTTTAGAGCACGCTTACAATACGAATGCAGTGCACACTCGCCAGGCACACTCGTGAGCTCGCTCTCGCACACTCGATCCCTTTCATTAAAAAAAAAAAACTTTCTTAGACGTCTTTTTTAAGTCCAGCTGGGCGAATACGAATACTACGATTATTTTTTTGATCACAGTTTTGAGATGTTTACTGAAAGTAACTGAAGAGCATTATCAAACTTTAATAAGCAAAATATCACATGACTATTTGTAAAAAGTTCCCATCTGGATGTGAAATACTATTGTGGAACAAATGAGGGAATAACGAGGGAACATATAATTATATCGTCAACTATATAGAGGTAATTTAATTATAACCATGAATATGGCTGTAGAGGTAGTAACGGTAACCGTTATTTGTATTGCGGTATTACTTTTCACCTAAGGGTCAGTAAAGAATTATCTACTTTATATAAGTGGATGTTTTTTTAATCAAGTGTTTTGATAATTGTCAAATGTGTTTGTCTCTTTACACTTAAAATATGAGCATAAAATCATTTTAGTGAGTATGGGATCGTGTGAGTTTCTTTCCCAACAGAAAGTTGTCGTAGGTGTTTATTTAGATATATAGCTGTCATGTTGGCAGATATCTAGATAAATAATTCAAATCAATGGCCCAGTAAAAGGTACGCCGTTCACATTAAATAGACTATATATAAATAAGGCTAATGTTCAATAATGGAAAAGAATCTGGCCTTAAGTCTCATTGTTGTACACTCAATATTTTTAGAGAATGCACAAAAGCTATTTTTTTAAAAAATATTTAAAAGAAGTGTTCGCAAAACGAAATTAAATTTTGGTATTAAACCACCGAGCTGCCGCAGTATTCTCAGCGCCTAGGACTCTCGCTCGCGTAAATCGTGCAGTACGATGCCGGTGGTCGGCTGTTTTTTCTGGTGTATATCTCGTTTCCCCTGCCCCTTCATTCCGACTCTGCTCCATACCATTGAGTAAGGATAGCCTAGAGGAAACTTCCGTCTATTAAATATTCATCCTTTTTTCCCGGGCAAGAAAGTGTAGTTGGTGCGGCTGTCTGTAGCGCAGCGCCAAAGTCACTCAGCCGCCTGGTCTGTCGGCCAACAGGGTCAGGAGCGTGTTGTTGCCAAATACAGTCTTCTATCTTTGTGTGGTTCTGTCTCTCTCTCGCTCGAGACCCTTGCCGGCCATCTGCAGCCTGCCTCCCTTCCTTCATCCCCCCGTCAAATAGGCACTGGCAACTGTAGACCAAGCAGAACTAGAGAAATCATAGTAGGGGACTCCTACAAGTGATGGGAAATTCATACGATTTATCAGTTTCCCCAATAAAGTTTGTAATTACGAAATTAACAAGTAAATACAATTGCATTCGATTTGCGCACCTTCGTGTGTTTTAATATTGCAGAAAACTGTTGCCATTTCGATATGACCAATTAGATTACCAATGTATCTACAATTTACAACTTAGTCGTGTATAGGTGTATAGAATTCAAGGGGTAAGTATGATGTGATTGATAATAAAATTAAATATGTACATGTACGTATGTACGTGTGTAGTGTGTTTGTGGAGACAAAATATTAGCTTGACATTTATTAGGTCAGTTTTAGGGTGAACGTGTTGTTGTTTACCTTTCTCTGGAATACACTGGACAAACAACATTTAACCTTGGAATAAAGCAGCCCTCTGAAAATAATTAAATTTATTGAAGAAAATTGTAAAATGTTGAATCGCATTGTGCTGACATAAATTAATTGAATAAACTCTGTAGGCGGATTTAATTAGTACTAACACATCCTTTCCTGTGTAATTCAAATCAAAATTAATTAAAACTTAAAATAATATAACTTCAAATGAATCTCAGATCAATTGGATGCTAAAATAAGGGTAAAATGATTAATTATGAAGCAATTAAATGCAAGATATTAGGTGCCGAAAATAAGCTTTAAATGACTGTCTCCACGACAAAAAATCGAAGTCAAAAATACAAAATTATTAATCCCCTTTACACTAAAACACTTAAATATCCTCTCAGGTTTCTTAATAGTTCCTCGGCTAAGCTCAAATGCGTCCGCACGGTAGGCTTAAGTCGCGTCATACCAATCAGCGTCCTGCTGCAAATGGCGTCATCAAAACGTCCCGCCACGTCTTCAAAATCTTGCGCACTAAGAAATAAAATGTAATTAAGATACGTGGGCTCTTCTCAAACTCCACTCGTCTTTCCTAGACTTAAACTTGGTCTTTGGTCACAACAAAGACATATAAAAATCAATAGGATGGCGCTAGATATTAACTAGCGTAGCAAACATAAAAATTCACGCCATATCGGCTTCGATGTCGGACCAAGACTCTTCCATCTCTCGGCAACCTCCCTCACTCGCGGCTCTTCTCTAGCCTTCACGATGGTTTACCATTAGGTTGGAGATAGTCTTAAACCGAGACGAAAGAAAAAAAACAAAATTAATAAATTAAATGAAATGAAATATATAATCACTGTTTTGGATGTGAGTTCTAACAAAAATAAAAAAATATTAATATACAATAATTTTTAACTAGCTAACTATCTAACCAAATAGGAGCGTTCATTAACTAACCTTAGTAATTCAAAGAGAAATATATTATACATAGATAATAAAAGAAAATTAAAACAAAATTAAGTACATTAGGTTAGCATAGCTAAGAAATGAACGAAAGATATTAATTACACACAATAAAATAAATAACATTAAACTTCAAATATTCTTTGCTATAGCCAAATGCTATAGTCGGGCCTTTACCTTTGAAACATTCTTTAACAAATAAATAAATGTTCGTATAACGTATGTTACTACCAGCGACAGACATAATGAAGTATTTTCCAACGACGACTGCTTAATTCGAGATAATGTTACTTCGTACGTAAGTAGTTAAATGTTGTCTAACCAGGCCCGGATCTAGGCTTTCCTTCGCCCGAGGCAACATTTACTCCCCCTCCTCCTTTCCCACCCCCTTTTCCAATCAGTCAAATCAACCCAATAGTAATAAATGTATCTTGCATATGTCGTTTTGCACTCGCGTAAATAACAGTATAATATTTTAGTACAAATATATAAACCCTGTACTTACTTCCTACCATTAGCTGTATTTATGTGTGCATTATAATCATCAATGCTGTATTTATAAAATTACAAAAATACAAAACTAGTAAGAGTCTAAATATTATATATCTTTATACCAATTTACATTTCACTCCCAAGTAAAAATGTTGGCACCACCAGCGCCCACTCTAACTTGGCGCCCGGGGCAGTTTGCCCCTCCCCTCCTTCAACACTGACCACTCCGCCTGGATCTACCATTGTGTCTAGCCATATGACGTACATTAAGTAGGTACCTTACATAATAAGGCATTATTACCAGTTAATAAGAAAGCACATTAATATTGGCAGCGCCTAACAGCGAGAACTTGAGAGCCAAAGAATGGAGAAGCATCTAAGTGATAGTGGAATGGATATAGGTTAAAAGCGACGTAGTCAATGTGGTAGCTGTTGAAAAATATGTTTTATTGTAAGGAATTTACTGTATTAAGTTAAGTGGGTGATAGTATTGTTCTTGTTTTTGTCAACCTAAGTGTTTATTATTTGTAGTTATAAAAGTAACAAGTAAACAAATGGCGGCTAAGCCATAACAATCGTATAAACTTTCACATTATTACACTGGCGACGAGGATGGTATTAAATGAAAGTTGTATAAATTAAAGTCGCAAATCTGGAAGCAAGAAATGACAGCGATCGGAAGAGTGGAAGAACTTCGCCCACAGGAAGAGGCAGTGGCGTCGTGTGTGCTTAGGCTTAAGCATTATTTTAAGACAAATAAAATTATGAATGTGAGTAAGGTATCTGTTCTTATTACTATGATTGGACCAAACGTACTAGCGGATCTAAGTGATTTAGTGTTTCCGGGTAGTGTGGACTCAGTCATACGACGAATTGGTGAAGGTGTTAGCAGAACACTATACTCCACGTAAAATCGTAGGGACTGAACGTTACGCCGTCTACAGTAGAGTGCAGAAACCAGGGGAGATAGCAGAATTTGTAGTGGCTACAAAGCATCTTGCAACATCCTGTAAATTTGGCACCTTCCTGAGCTAAGCATTGAGGGGCAAACTAGGGGTTGGAATTGCCGGTGACCCGTGCGTGAGCAATTGTTATCAGAGGATCTGTCGTTTGAAGATGTCTATGAACTGGCAGTACGGTTGGAACAAGCCGATGTACAGAAAAATGCCTGGGAATTTGGCCACAAGATACCTAATGAGATCGCTAGGGTAATCCTTTCCAATCGCCAAATTGTGTCGAGAAACGACCATTTGCTGAGGTGTTTTTGTTGTGACAGGGGGTCTCATGCAGCTGATACTTGCCAATTCAAGGAGATGACATGCTATGCTTGTTCCCGCAAGGGCCACATAGCACGACAGTGTTAAACAAAGGGTAAAAACAAGGATTGAACCTCATCGACACCTGGGAAGGTAACCTGGTAACTTCCAAGAAGTAGTTCAGTTGAGAGATGGTATGGAGAAATGTAGGCAATTAACGGTGAGTACCCTACATTTACTGGGTATTCATTAAAGGTAGGCAGTATGCCAACATGTTATAAGGTGCAGAACAGCATTGAAGGCGAGCCAATTGAAATGGAACTTGACAAAAAGGTGGCTGTTAGCATTTTACCAGAGCAAATTTGTTTGCCAACAGATGTTACCCCACTTATATTGTAAACCAATGTCTATTCAGTTAAATACATATGGTGGTCAGGGCCTACCAGTGTTAGATCATGTAATGGTGGACGTAACTCACTATAACCAATTTGTGAAGTTTCCTATATTGGTAGCTAAACAGCTGAGCAAATATATGCCTGCAGTGATTGGATGTGACTGGTTGGAACAACTGAAGATGAATTGGCATTCCATTTTTCAGGTCAATCCAAAGGTGCCTACCACAGCAGGAAGGTAGTAAGAGATTTGAAACAGAAGTATGCCGATGTGTTGAAGCCAGGAGTAGGTACAATTAAGTACAGTACAGTTAAGCTTGCCCGATGACATATGCATTACGGGAAGAAGTAGCTAAGCAATTATATCAGTGAAGATAATTTACCCAGTGACGAGAAGTGACTGGGCTACACCGTCGGTATTCGTAGAAAATGAGAATGGAGGATTGAGGTTATATGCCGACAGTAAAATAACCCTGAACAAAGTACTGGACAAAGACTACGAGTTATTAAAGCAAAGTGTGCCTTGAGAATGGAATAATGACAAAAGTAAACTCTTTCAAAATAGTAAGAAATGGTTTTGTGATTCTTATCTACTCGTCCACTTTGACCTAGCCAAGCCATTGGTATCGACTTGTTATGCATCCCCAACTGGGGTATAAATAGTTCTCACACCCTGGATACAGTGGGGGCTGTCGTACTGGATTTGTTTCAAAAACATTCAATTCTACGGAGAAAAATTATTCCCCGTTGGATAATAAAGCTTTGGTCATAATCCATTCTGTAAAGACATTTCATAACGACATTTATGGTTGTAAGTTTATTCTGGAAACAGACCAAAAACCCCTCACTGCCATTATTGGTGAGCAACGGGACAATCCACCGATGGCAGCAGCAAGATTATGGCGATGGGTGCTGATATTGTCTGCTTATGACTACGACATTCGGTACAAACCAGGTACAGATATTCCCCATGTAGATGCCCTATCCAGGCTGCCAATGGCTAACGAACAGCCTCTAGAGTCTGAAGAATTTACATTTTCGCAAGTGTTAAGATTCACTGAGACGATAAAATATTTCGCACCAGTCATGGAGAAGCCCTTCCTGTTGATATAGAGTGAACCTATCCTTGTCAGAGTCAAGGATTTTACTAGAAGTGGTTGGCCGGAGTTTAACCCCGACAAATCAGTATCCCCGTATTTTACTAAGAGGGCCGAACTGGTAGTGGATGGAGATTGTGTTCTATGGGGTTGTCATTAAGCATCATTACAGAATATTGTCTTGGTTGTGTTGTATGAAGAACATCCAGGGGTTACACGGATAAAAATGTTAGCACGGAGTCACGTGTGGTGGCCAGGACTAGACAGCCATATTGAAGATATGGTAAGGGTTCTGTTACACCAGTGGCCATGCCCAACACGGATGTGGTAATGCATACATTTTGATTACGCAACAGTGGGAGGTCGAGACTTGCTTATGGTTGTGGATGCTCACTCAAAATGGGTTGAGATTTTGCCATGCATTCAACTATGGCAGAAGCGACTGTAGCAAAATTCAGAACTCTGTTTAGCTCCTACAGCCTTCCTGAATTGCTGGTTTCTGATACTGGACCCCAGTTCACGTCTGAGGAATTCAGGTTGTTAAGAATGGTGTTCGTCATGCCTTGATCTCTCCATACCACCCGCAGTCTAATGGGATGGCTAAGACGGTTGTGTAGGAGGTAAAAAAGGACTGTTAAAAAATGTGTGTTCGCTAGGTACAGGAATGGCCACCCTAACACTACATCATCAGTTAGACAACTTTCTTTTTGCATAAAGGAACATACCTTCCTCAACATCAGGGTCTACACCTGCAGAACCTTTCTTGTTGCGACAATCTTGGACACGACTGAGTCTTTAGAAGCCGTCACTCTATTATACACTGAAAACAAAGCAGGTTGCCAAGCAGCTGGGGGAATTCGCTCACAGAAGGCAAGCTCGGCACTTCGGGAGCGTTAGCATGTTTGGGTGCGCAGTGGGCGAACAGAATAAATAAACTGGTTACCAGGACATGTTCTATTCAGAGTAAGTCCAGTTACATATCAGGTTGACGTGCAAGGTAGGATGTGTTTTTGTCACGCCGAACACATCCGAAAACGGTACACTTTACTTCGAAAAGATGGGGATGTTCTATCATAGCAAACAGCTACGATTGAACCATTTATTGATACACAAGATGGCAATGTGCATACCATAGCAGCCTCATCCTTGCCTTCAAAGTGGCAGCAGACTCAGGCATCTGAGGTCCAGGAGAATGAAAGAAAAAATGGATTAGAGACAGAGCTCCCGTGGAACAACTCAACATGCAACGGGGACTCTAAAGGGGTTGCAGAAATGGAACTAAGCATCACAAGTGACTGTGAATCAGAGCGAGAAAGTTCCCGGAGCATTCCAGGCCCAAGTTTGACTGTAGCAGAAAAAGAGGAGAGTGAAACAACATTGCCAACGAATCCTAGTCCTTGGAGGGCAATTCGCAAACCCAGTGGATTGGACTTATAACTGTGTATACATTTATAGGTGATTTTTAATGTGAGAAGGAACAATATTAGTGGAGATGAGTGTGGTAGCTGTTGAGAAATATGCTTTATTGTAAAGAATTTACCGTCCTAAGTTATGTGGATGATAGCATTCTACTTGTTGTTATCAATCCAAGTCTCTATTCTATGGAGTTATAAAAAACACGTAAATAAATGGCGGCTAAGCCAATCAATCATATTGACTTTCACATTATTACACATAGGAATGAAACCTGGATCGCTGTGTTGATATGGCTCAATTTTTACGGAACTGCAGTGCCTATTACACATAGTTTGGGCCAACATTCTTAGTGTAACTTATTTTTTTATGAAAGCATGACTTATGAAACTGGACCACTTGTACATATTTCTATTTTAATTTGACTTGTCAGTGGTATAAAAAAACGTAAACTTAAAATAAGTTGCAATATCTTTACGAAAGAGCGTGAGAAAGAGAAAGAAAGAGAACGATGAGGAAAGGAGGGGAGGGAGAAGGAAACGTACTGAATGTGTTTAATTAAATGTGTGTATGTTTGTGTATGCGTGCATGTAGATACCGCATTTATACTATGTACAAATTGCACTTGCTAGCAGAACACCTAAGTAAACAAGGATGGAATTATTTAACTATATTATAATAAAACTGTTTACCTTTGTTTGGCAATACTGTCTGTTAAAAGCAAAAACTCACAGCACTTTCTCACTGCCAAACCTAACAGTGTTACAGCAAAAAAAAAGTCTGAATTGCTGAGAATATTTAGCACCAAATGAAAGCTTTTGTTGTAAGGAAGTGAAATATTTTATAAAAACCTGTAACTTGCAGAAGTGTACAGGGAAGCAACGTTAAAAAGTTTTATATTATGTGAACTTACAAACAAATGTGTTTCTTCTCACAACAGGACTAAGTAAGGTATTGCAATGGTAATACGTTTTACGAGCGTTCGGGAGGACCACCGCACATCCTGATTTCGTTTTTCTGTGACTACCCGTTATCGCGCAAGGAAAAGCCAATATGGATATTAATCAATGGCCGTTACCGATTTGTCTTCCAGTTCCTGTCTTTTTGTCAAGTTGTGTGTCACTATCTTTAATAACTTCGTTATCGACGATACAAAAGCTCTCTACCGTTACCTTACCTTCATAAAGTTGGCTATGTGTACGCAATTTATACTTCATAAATCGATGGCATTATTCAAAAATTTAAAATCTGACTTATGAATGAGCTGCCATTCTGTTACACTCTTTACGTTTGCTCACTCCAATCCTTCCAGATTATAATGAACATTTTTTAATGTACCAAAATTAATTTATTGCAGACGGTTTAGTGAAACGTATTAAATTCCTTTAAAATTTGGTCGTTATTATACTTAAAATAAATTAAAGGTATATTGCTTTATACACACTCTATTCCTATGGTGCGCCCATGATAAAACACGTCAGCTACATTTGGACACGTGGACTGAAACATGTACTTCTTTTAACACGAAAAAAATATATTCCTTAAACCGTATCAACAGAAATATTATACATATATGATTTCATATATACAAAGAAATAAAATAATGAAATACTAAAAAAAAACTTGCGAGGGTTTTTCTTCCTAACTTATAGGGTCATGCAATCTTTTTTCATAAAAACATAATGTTTTCAATATTGAAATAATCGAATATCTAAGCTTAAAAAGTTAATAAATGCTGTCAAAGTACCTACCCCTGTCGCTGCAATGTTTCCGAGGTAGGTAAGCGTCCTATGGCACAGCAACATTCGAAATATTCTATTATTTAATTTTTGCTATTCTGAAATTCGGAGAAGAAAAATGTAAAGTACAGTACAGTACATGTTAGCTATTGAACTGTAAACGTATAATTATAACTAAGCCACAAACAGACAAGCCATCCTTTGATATTCATAAATTGCTTGATTTGTTAAGGCATAACTATACGTTTGATGTTCAATTATCATGACTGAACTGTAGAGCAAGGTGAACACAATTCACGCCAGAGTCATAAATTTAAAATTCTTCTCTCTTAAAAATAATTGAAGTCTTATAATGACGAATGGTTCGGATGCTAAGCGATAGCAGTGTACTTACATTTTAGAGGATATCTATAGTTAAGATTAATGAAAGACTTCTTACAAGTTTGTCATGCATATAAATGTAATACTTTAATTATACGAAATATCTGTAAAAATCTAGTTATAAGTTTTTAAATGTCCTACAAGGTGTTTCTAACTTGAGGTGGCATCTTGATAATGGCAGTTTATCCTCGTCTGTAATAAGCTTCTCGTTAAGGAACAGCACAGGGATAGCTTAGAGAAAATGGACAATATTATTGATTTTCAACTTTTTGTAAATATCGTATGGGAGATGTTACGTGAGGGCAGGGAGGGTATCTCACTCCGAGTGCAGACTACTTGCTGGCCGCTCATAGGCACCTGATGCCCTGACCAATGACATTACACGAGGCTCTACGGCGGAGAACCACAGGACTTAGAAAAGTGGGGAGAGGGTGAGTTTTCTACTTTTAATTCTGAGGATGAAGAGGTCACATTTCCAGCACAAATGTAACCGAGCGAATAATCTAAATAAAATGGAATTCCTCCAAACGAAACCATTACTTTCACAGCCACCATAATACATACGAGTTGATGAATACTTGAAATAACATTTTTTTTACTGTCCTTATAAGTGGATTTAATTTTACATTCCAAAATTCCTAGTCTTGATTACTCTACGTAACAAGTCCATGTTTCCCAAAAGCCTAGCCCAAATGTTTATCTCCATACATACCACGTGAACTACGAGTTCAAGAGAGAATGTTGTATTTATTTCCCTTATTGTTTCCCTTTTTTAGTACAGACATGTTGCTACTCCAACATGGCATTTCAAAATTATAATCTTATTTTTGGGAACAAAACTTTAAAGGTTATCTTTCGCCATTTTTTTTACATTGAGTTTTCAATTGGGGAAGTTATTTTTTCCCTTGTTACTTATATAAAAAAAATTAAATATTAGATTTTCAGAACTTTGATATCTTTAAGGCAAAACATAGGGTAAATCCACTAGTTACAACCGCAAATTAAAACACGCTACTCTTTTGATTTAAGCTAATTCGTAAAAGTAGTACTGTGTATAGATATGTCGCTTCTAAAGAGTTGGTGTAGTTAGCGCTATCTTGTGAGAGTTAAAAGTACGTACTATCGAAATACATCAGCGAGGTTACCATAACTTTCCGTTGTGCACCACTCATTAAATCGTAGATTGAGAATTTCTCCCATGTTCAAATCTTTTTCTGTTTTCATAGTACTTAACTGATTTTACAGAAAGAGATCGACGTGGGACATTTTTTAGTTTAAGTTAATGCGTTGTATTTCAAGAGAACATATTATTGTCAAGTGAGTGAGTGAAATATTTTGGTCAGCGCTCAACATCGATGTCTTCAGCGCTGATGTGGGGTGAATTGAGGCAAGTATGGAGCAGCGCCGGAATGAAGGGGCGGAGTAAACGGGAGATTCCCGAGAATATCCGTCGACCAGCGGCATCGTCCGGCACGTTTCCCACATGTGAAAATCCGGGGACCTATCCCGCCGGGAATCGAAACCGGATCGCCTTGGTGGGAGGCGAATGGTCTGACCATTCGGCCACCGCGGTCCCATTATTGTCACGTCTGATTCCAACTGTTGTAAGCAGCGTCTATATACTTCTACTCCAAATTACACGTAGTTAAATATTTCTGCAATCGCATAAAAAACTGCAGCTGTGGATGTAAACTACATATTACTAATAGCGCAATTACATGTCCGGAAAGTTTATCTAAGATGTGTCATATTGTGTTACACATGCTATACTAAATTCGAGTATTTTACATAAAGTTCGTGGCTTTGCCTCCTCGGTTATTGTAAGGTTGCTACTCTCCGAGAAATATTAAGTAAAAAGTAATAAAAGCTCTTAAAGCATTTATTCGTTATTTGAACCACTACTCTAACATTTTTTGCTCAGTGTGTTATTACAAATAATCCAGTATATGGCTTACAGCAATACTGAAAGCGTAAATTGATTGGAAACTCTAAGTATACACGATAAAGTGAGCTCTTTTGACAACCATTTTGTCTAGACTAATTATTAAAGAGTATTGTTACGTAGGTTACTTTGTGTCAAAAAGTTGAAGGAAACTATTCATTAATTGAAAGGAAAAATTCAAGCAGGTCTTCAAAAGTGCTCACTTTATCCCGGACCAACTATACAAACGATTGAAGTACATGTAACTTAATTATCTGCAGGGCAATAAGACGAGAAGATTAATATGAAAATATAATTGCACTTTTAGCATTCTTACCGCCCACTCGAATATATTAGGAACATTGATTAATGTGAGCAAAGTTGACTGTTTGCCAGTCTACCACGTGGTGTTTACATGTCCAGCGTTATTAAATCTTGTTTTGTTATTAGTGTTTGTTGCCATTTATTGAGTGTATGAACGTTCTGATACGTCACTACGTAAAGTTCGAGATTATTAAAAATGAGTAAAACTATTGAAATTAATATTATCTAATAATGCGAGTACAACATACTGCAATGTAACTGAAAATGTTCACTATTTTCAACTGTCTCCAAGCAAACTACAACACGCATAGGAGATTAAGTTTTGTGCCAATGTGTCTCCCGACTTAATGACGATGTTCTTTTCTTTTTAATTTTTATATTTAAGGAGATAGGAATAAAACCAACAAGCTGCCGTCTTCTCGCGCAAACAAGTATTCTCTGTAGCAACTAGCAAGTAACCTTTATTTATCGTAGACAGAGAAGGAAAACATAGAGACGATATCCACGCTATTGATAATGAGTATTTGAGCAGCCAAAGTAGCTCAGTGACCTTGTCCCGTTTGTGACATTCCGTGCACACCTCAACACTTCCCTCACAGAGAAGGTTATCTGTGGACAAGTGTCCAGAAAGGAGCTGGGTGGAGGGGTGGCCGCGCGGACCGAGCGATAGTCCATCTTCCAGAAGAGGAGATCTCTGACACGACCTGACAACAGCGTGGATGGCTGGGGAGGGAAAGTATCGTCTGCTCGACAGTATCGTCTGCTACAGTCTGGCGGCTCCGCGAGACGAAGTAGCACTCATGTGAGAGAACCGCCCAACTATGCCAAATTATACATTCAAAATGGACTTAATTTTTCATTATACGAAGTTACCTCTAGTCTATACTTAAAGGAATAGAGTAGGTTGTATCTATAAGTTTTAGTTCACTTTTATTATGTTAGAAAACATCTGCATTTTGATAGAAATTACTTTACTCAATGTCCATACTCACATCGTGTCATCCCTCATCAACTCCGCACTGAAAGCTTAGCTGTTAAGCGCAGACGAAAATATCTTCACTTCAATGAACTGAAAATATTTGTTATCAGACACTTTTCGAAATTTTTTCAGAGACACTGCGGAAACACCCAACAGTTCTATTACTGGAGAGGAAATGCTTATCAGACTACAAAATCCCAGAAACTGACGTCACCATTGAGAAGGAAACAAGTGTTTTAATCCCAGTGTTGGCCATCCACTTAGATCCTGCTATATATCCTGAACCAGAGAAGTTTGATCCTGAAAGGTTCAGCCTCGAGAACAAAAGCAAACGATCCAACTTTGCGCACATGCCATTTGGGGAAGGACCAAGAATGTGCATCGGTAAGATTATATAACATTAGTTCTTTTTCTACTCTAAGTTAAATTTACTTATTTAATTTTCCACTTTGTTTATGCAAAAATAACTGAAACGTCCTTCATCAGTCTCAGAACGCCGTACATGAGAGAACAATGAAAAATGTGATTTTATTGAAAATAGTTTCGGTTCCACAAATTGGTATAAGTTTTCAGCAAAAAAACAATATGTTCCATTACAGATAACAGACGTTCTTTGCATTTAGTCACTGTTCTTTATACATATTAAGCAACTTCTTAAATGCTACGCATATCAATCGAAACTTTAGATGGTTAAAGCGTTGTTGCGTGGTATTGATATACTTCGTTCGAAAACAATGCAGCATATTTTGGCACATATATTTAACATGTTTATGTATTTGATGCGATGTCAGTCACCAACTTTGGTTCTAAAAAGAACCTCATGTGTCCATTCCACTGTATGTAGGCCTACAGTAAATTTTTTATCATGTTAAGCGCTTTCGAAAGCTCACGGGTGTACGGCAAGTAAGCAAAAATTTCAGTTTAATGTGTTCGAAACGTAACCCGAGTGAAATTCAGCCGTGTTCGAAAGTTCACTTGACAACCTCTCGATCAACTCCTCACTTAACCAGGTCGAGAGCAGACGGTAGCCGCCATTTGGACGTAAAATAAACGTAAGCAGTAGACATAACCAAAACAACGACGACGTTGTAACTGAATGCACTGTTCAAAATATCGAAGAAACAAGCATGTAACTAATACGTTACGGGTAAATAGTGTGCTGGAGACGTCGCATTTAGCAAAATATTTAACATGTATTAAATGTCAATTTATTTTTACTATTTTAAGCCCCTGAATGCCATTTAAGGCGTTCATTAAATCTTGGTAATCTAAAAACCTAGTCACATGACAGAGATAACCTACCCTACTCTAACTCATGACTTTTCGAAACCATCTACTGTGACTCTAAATACATATTTGATAAATGTAAATACCTAAAAGACTGTCAATGTTTATCAAAGTTATACAAGGCAAAAGATAACCAGAAGTTTAGTGATTGTTTTGTTGACCGCACCGGTTTCTCTCCAAACAGTAGAATAACGTTGACCCATATTACTAGCTAAATACAGTTCCCAACACACACACATACATCATACCTTGACCTCGTCAGGCGACTACCTTCGGTAAACACATTGGAAATTTGATTCTAGCGACGGGGCGATTGCCTGAGTCTGTATAGAGTTCTTGTAAGCTTCAATACTGGTTCTCCTTATACTCCCGCAAGTCTATAAATTGCCTATACATATCTTTATCAAGGATTCCATTAAGGAAGCGTGTGGGAACGTCCACGTGTTTGGTATCTAATTGTTTTTGCAAGGCCAATAAAAAGCTATCCTTATGGTGGACAGTTTTGCCACAGGAGCATACAACCCGTTCGTAGTTTCTGATTGGTAACCTCTGGCAACTAACAGAGCTGTTTTGGACCCGTCAGGTTTAGAGGTAAATACCCACCTGGTTTCAATTTTCCCTTTGTCAAGTGGCTGTGTGTCAACCGTTGTCCAAGTCTGAAAACGGTCATTAGCTCCTAGTTCCTTTTCAACAGCCTTTCACTCATCACTCCTTTGCACAGCTTCTGTATAAGAAAAGGGCTCACTTTCACATAGCAGGCAATAATTAATGTAGTATTTTTTATAGTTTTCAAATTGTCTCAGCTTTGACAACTTTCTCTTCAGTTTGTTAACTCTTGCAGTTTAATTATCAAAACTATGAAAGCCTTCATCAAAATGTATGCAGTCATCTCCAGGTGTCAGATCTTTCTCAACTTCTTCTTCAATCTCTGTCAACCCTAGGTATCAACTCTTCTTCAATATTGCCATATTTAATGTGGGTTCCTGTTTTTCTTGTTTTTTGAACACTCGTCCCCAAGTTAAAAATGTTCTAGATTATCTTATTTCACACTGTAGAAGACATTGTTTGTCCCCATAAAATGTTACTTCGCTAGAAATTAACACCTCATTTGTGACTGGATCTCATATTCGGTACCCACTAGGACTGTCTTCCTGGCCTCGCTCTAGATTCCAATCTATCCTTTTGGGTAGTTCACAGCCCATACTCTTGAACCAAATGTCTTTAATTCATGAAGATAAATTTCATTTAGAGAAATCTCTGCCTGATTACAATACACTTTGTGTTGTTGTCGAAGATTTGTTTAACTGGCAAGCTGCTGTCCGAACTGCTTCTCGCATTAGTATTTGGGTAGATTACTCTCAACAAAAAATGGTTCTGACCTTGTCCAGTAGCGTCCTATTTAGTCTTTCATGTTTTCTATTACCTAGAGGAGAATATGGTGCATTATATTCTAGTCTTATATCCTCATTCTTACAAAAGTTTCTCCGTTTTTTACTAGTGAACCAACCACCATTATCATGTCTCTCACACCGCTAGTACAATTTTCTCCCAACTTTGACTCTTAAGTGTCTTTCAAAGTCTATCAAATTATCAGCTTCTTACCTTTTGTTTTTGAAGGGGTAAAACAACACAGACATGTTAACATTCGTCCATAATGATATAATAATATTTCTCACCCTTGTTAGTCGGCATATTAACTGGTCCACCATTATCAGTGTGGGGGAATTCACCAATTCTACATGACTGTGGGAATGAACTACAAATAGAATGTTGCCTACAGGCTTTACTGTGGCGACACCAATCGTACATTCTTTCTGAGGAAGGAAGGCCCAAGGATTTCAGTCCCTTTCTATTGATATGTCCCAGCCTTCTAAGCCACAAGTAAGCGATTGCGTGTAGGTTACGCTGCTCCTAGTGAAGGTTGAACTGAGCTACATACAGTTTTCCTGAACTATTACAAAAAATTCTTAGATCACCGTCTAATTTCTCGGCTCTATTCTCAGTAAATGTTACCATTTTCTCAGAATCATCAATTTTGTTGAGAAACAACAGGTTTTGTGTAAGATCTTTCACAATTAGAGCTTCATTTATAATCAAACGTTCCTCTTCATTAACACTTGAAATGGCTTTTCGTTCTGCTACCAGCTCCTCACTATTTTCTACACTAAGTTATTATTACTGGAAAAATTATTACACTTATATCTGTCGTAAATGCCTAATAATTTGATGTCACAAGATGATCTGTAAACCGCGACTACCATGACTGCTCTATTACAAGTTGTAGCAATAAACATAACTTCACATTCATTGCCACAAGGATAACTAGGGTGACCTTTGAATATTGAGTTATACTGCCTTTGATAGCGACTCCTTCTTCCACGAAAATTATTTCTTGAAATTCTCTTTGGACAATCAGCTACTATTTATTGGCTGTCTCCACAATCGTAGTATCTTCTGATGGGTCTGTGCACATGGTACATTGTTTTTGATGAGCCAAAAGATATTTCTCCGTTTCGTATTTCTTGAGAAACACTTGCCTTTGTCTTTGATGTGCTGAATGATGCTGCTTAGTTTTTTTTTATTTTGAACATGACTTGCCTTTAGTTATGCAACAAGTAACCTTAATTTCACAAACTCTAATGTAAGGTCGGTGTCCACTGTACATTGCCTCCATAATTGATTTCTTATGGTCAACAACAAATGGCAAAGGTGATCATCTTGCTCCGAGGTCGAACCCATTGCCTCTAAATCCCTTATCAAAAAGTCTAATTTGTTTAAGTTTTCCTGTTGTGATGTCATACGCTTCAAGGCAAGCAGAATTTTCTAACTAAACTTTTAGGAATTACACTTTTTCTTTCGAAAGCATTACTCAATGATGATACCATCTAAAATGATGTCCTCGTACTCATATAGTCGTTGTGGCTGTCTGTATCATAATTAAAAGTTAAATTTCTCGCCTGACTATCTAATACATTTGCTGTTTCCAATTTCTGTTCCGCTTTCCTTTTTCAAAGCTCATTCTCTAGTATCACTTCTTTATGTCCTTTTTCATCCAATGAGGCCATTAAATTTCCAGTTCCTAAAATTATTGTCTGTTAATTGTGGGAAAGGAGAAGCAATCGTTTACCGCCATTAGTACCGCTGTATTTTCTCAGACCGGAAAATATCATCTGACTTACCAATTCCGAGAAATTTTCCTTGATACACAGCACACATTAACCTTTTATTTCCATAATGTTGGCATTAGCGTCCTAGGCCCATAACCTTTTAGAAAATCAATTTTATTCACAGCAAGACTTCACAATTGTTATACAATATTTATTTATAGCAATACTTTACATAAGATTATATAATAAACTTAATTTTAATAACATTTTGTTAATTTACACTCAAAGAAGACACAACATTTCTCATTTACGAGGATAGGGTGGGGTAAAGTTCCGAAGTGCCTGCCCTCCCCTCCTCGAGTGAGCTGATGGACTCGTTTCCGCGGCGTGAAGAAGGTGTCATGGCAGCAGTTACAAGAGCACTTTAATGTGATTGTGCAAGATTTAATGCCAAATATGTGAAGTAAGATATATTTTCAGCTGTGGTATAATATTTCACGATATTTACTTTACTGCATATTCGCTTTTAGAACTATGTACCACCTCTCCTCAAATACAGGAAAGCATGAACCACTTCGAAGTACAAGTCCAAAAAGGAAATATTAGACTAAATTAAATACAAAAAGGCAAGAACTAAGTAAAGAAAATAATAGAGCCATGGTGTTAGCAAAAAAAAAAAACTGAGATAGGTAAATCACAGATAAAATTTAAGGTTAACAGTTTTACCATTTATTAAACAACCGTATCATCGTTATAATGTTTAAGCAAGCCAAAACATGGCCATAATAAAACATAAAAAATTGGCGTAATGCATACTCTGGTGACTTTAATTATATTACCTACTTGTACAAGAAATCTCTAGATTCAACCAAATACACATTTAAAAAAACTTATTATTACCAAAAGGCTCATTTGAATACAAGAAGTGTAAAAAGCCCTTTGGGAAAGTGAAATATAAACTGGATGTGGCCCTTACCGATTGCAATTACAAACTTACCTAAAGTAGAAAAAGAAACTGCCAAAACGAGAAAACTTTCAAGCGGACCAATAACGCGGTAATAAACGAGACCACTCGCGATTATCTTAAGGCCCAATAACATCTGCTCAAAACTGCAAAATACTGCAGGAATTATAAACCTTCTCAAAGTTTAAAAGTCTAACAACGTAATTAAAGTTGAAGGGAATTTCGAAGACTGCATCAATACAGAAATTTAAAAAAAAGGTCCAATGCAGAAAACAAAAATTATTGTGCCTTACATAAAGAAAAACCCGCCGTCTTCGGGATCATCAGCGCCCAGCATAGAATTAAATTAAACTAGACCAGATCACATACCGTGTCCATTCGGTAGGTCTCCTCCAGCAAACGTGTTAACTCCACGTAGCCAACGTCAAAGCCTGTGTCCTCGTTCCTAACATACATGCGTCTGCACGCTAAAACCATCGTTAGCCCAAGGAGGGTGGAGGGGGGAAGGTATGGAAGAAACAAGGGGGAGGGGGGAGGAAACCGCTGATGACGAAAGGAAGAAATGTGAACTCGACCGAAAACACCGCAATAGATCTCGTAAAATGAAAATGTTTCTTCTACTTTTTTGGCAAAAAGGGAAACTGTTCAACTATACCGTTGGTGTACGTTGCAGTATCATAACGAGTGTTTATCAGAGACGCGATTGGTACATACACAAAGTTGTAAATTCTATCGCCAGATGGCAGCATGAACTGTACACGTTAACTAGTGAAATTGGACAAAGATCCTGTGGCAAAAGTGCGCAACGCGGATCTTTGCCCCGAATGCGTACTCTTACCCCAAAATATTTACATGCGTGTGTACATAGGAGTAAGTTGTATTATTCACATTTAGCAATGATTTAGAATATGGAAACTACTGTTTTGCAGTAAAATATGTTTAAATAATCATTAATTGTATGGTTTATTAGTCTCTTACAACTCCAGTCCATATTTGCAATACTAATGGTGCAGTAGTGTCTCACGTTAACATTTATGTAAGTAATTTGTCTGGCATCTTGGCATACGAGTTCAGTATTAAACAATAGCCTACATGTCCTCAGAACACATACATTTCCTGAAGTTATTTGAAAGGCAGGTAGGTCTAATACTTACTCATTTGCATAACATTATAGCTTACTTAATAATAAATTAAAAATGACATTCAATATTTATAATAAAGCTAGACTTTATATATGAAATGTACACAGAAGTAATATTTGTCATTAATTTAATTCACGACGCACAGAAGAAAAACAAATTCCAAACCACTTACCCAGCGGTTGCTTAAGGCTCAGAAACTGATAAGTTGTGGACTTTCTAAGAGGAAAGTAGCAGACGAGGCGGGTGTAAAAGAGTCTACTCCTAGGAAAAGACTTAAAAAGGGTTTTGGAGTGAATCATTTGGGTATATACAAATCAACATTTACTCCAGAACAAGAAGTATAAATTCTGTAGCACTACAAGCATATTGAAGCTAGATTTCATGGTTTATAATTCACAGCATTATCTATGGTGTTACAAACCAAGTCGCTCACCGAATTGATGTTAATGCAGTTAGCAGGAAAGGAGTGTGCACAATCTTTCATAAACGGCTTGGGTTATGCATTCTGCAACCACAAAAAAACTAGCATCGCAAGTGAGTAAATTATTTAAAAGCTTTGATAAGAAAACATACATTTCCACCTAGCAGAAACATGGATGAAACTGCGTTTCAAACTGTGCCTGGAAAATGATGTAGAATTGTTAGTACTATAGGAAAGCGAAATGTAAACAAAGCAGTTGCTGCTGATGGGGGAAAAACTATTTAGATTGCATATGCAATGAGCGAAACTGGTAACTACATCCCACCAGCTATTATTTTTGCAAGGAAACGCCAGAATCCTGCCTTGGTGTACGGAGCCCCGCCTGGATATGTTAGCTTTGTTTCAGACCATGCGGTTACATGACTGTTCCGCTGTTCATTGAATGGTTTCATCATTTTAAAAAGAATGCCAGCTCGACAGAAGAAAACACCATTATATTAATTTTGGACAATGCTGTTTTTCACGTATCATTAGGAACTGTCATTTTTGCCAAGGAAAACAACGTTCATCTGCTCAGTCTACCACCTCACCGTAGCCAAAAGACACAGCCTCTAGATATGTGCTTTTTTAAGCCGCTGAAATCACGTTACGATGAACTTTGTGACCAATTGTCTTGAAACCATGCAGGTGTATATAAATGTCAATATAATATTGCAAAAATGTTTGGTTAGGCTTTTATGAGAGTTGCCATGTTGATGTAGCAGCTAAGGCACTCCGTACATGTGGTATTGTGGCACTCAACAGATATATTTTCACTCATGAAGACATTTTGCCTTCTGCAATTACGGATCAGAACTTTGAGATCACTGTTGATGAAACTGATGTAGAGGACATGTCGGTCATTCACTTCAGCAGTGGAACTGCTGCAGATTCTGCACCAGCACCCTGTGTCTCAATCCCCTTACAATCTGATGTTCCCTCCACTAGTGCCCATACAGCAGTTAGTACCGTGGATTATTCTTATGAACGCTCTTCCACAAACAACTTAGCTCCAACAAACATCCCTGTGTTGCAAGATTCATAAACTGCAGCAACACCTGAAGACTCCGTCACTGATATTTCCATTTCAAATCGTCCAGTTAATGTGTATATAGTTTCGCAGACACCTGCCGATTCTTCATGCAGGCTTACAGTAGCACCAAGTACAGAAGAACAACAGCCTTATGAACATACTAATGTTTCACATGCAGAAATTATCCCAAAGCCAAAAGTCAAAGTTCTCCAGTAACGAAGGAAATGTGGACTGAAATTTCAAGTTTTAACGGGAACTCCTCACAAGACATTCTTGGAAGAACAAAGAACGAGACAAGAACAGGAAGAGAAACAAAAACAATTACGAAGATCCCTGTTCCAATCCAAAATTAAGAAATCTTCTACAACTAAAACGAATCCGGACACGGGCACTCCACCTAAATTTACAAGAAGAAATGATAAGGAAATAAAAAGTCATGTTTGAGATGAATTATTTGAAGATCCACCTGTAGAAGAATGGATACAGTGCAGCATTTGTGAGGAATTGTGTCAAGAAGACTGTACAGCGTATGAAGGGGGAACATTTGTTTGTGACTTGTGCTGAATTGCTTCAGGCGAATACTGTTTTTTAAGTGTTTTAGCTGTAGCAAATTATGTGGAAATTTGTATGAAGCAAGTTAAGAAGTACATTATTTTGCTTAAATTTCGTGCAATAATTTCAGTAAGGTACTTCTACTCTAAATGAAAAGGTTTTGTGAGCAATAACTAACAGTATATTTTTGTTTGTTATCGGCAAGTTAACAAGTTATGCTGTACAATTTATATGAAGTCAATATTCGTGTAATTTTAACTTCTAAAATTCATAAGCTGTTAGGTACACAACTTTACCCGACCCTGCTCTACATACCAAATATGTTAGGTTTTTTACTTGACAAATATATAAACTATCCGTTTGAAAAGTTACTGTCTATAAATAACGTATACGAAGTTACACATTACAATTCTATCGATACGTAATTTGGTACAGTGTCTTCGTACACGAGCCTTTATACATTAGTGATATTTTAAAACATACAGTACGTAACATGATGTGCTATAACAATTATATGCAGGCATTACTGCGGCCCGACTTCTAGTCATTAACTTAAATCTTTGGTGTGATTTCTGTAAACAGGTATGAGGTTCGGCCAGATGCAGGTGAAGACAGCCCTAGTATACATACTGACTACTTACAATGTCAAGCCATGTGCAGAAACTCCACCACCGCCACTGGGTATGAAACCTAGTGGAGTGAACACTCCAAAAAAGGACATTGTTTTGGCATTCGAGAAGATCAATTAAATTTATAGACAATAAGAGACTGTTTAATATATAAAATGTAACGTTTTAACATTTATAATTTCTTTAATGTTTTACCTTCCTTCAATTTATTTTTACCCTAATCCCTTAAGCTTACCTCACGTAATTAAAAGCACTTCAAAATTGCATAGCTCCTCAAGCATTGTTATATTATCTGTGGGCTAGTTAAATTTAAAAATGTATAATTTTTGTCTAATGAGTTATTAAATCCGTGTTTTCTAATACTTTCACAGGTGTATTAACTGTAAATTGGGAAACAGTTGCAGCTATGTAGAATACTTACGCTTTGAAGATATTCAATAAATATTTATGTTAGTTTCACTTGGACAGCTTGGGCACTATTCCTCATTCAAGAAAACATGTTCACTCCTTGTTTGAATGTTGGGTACAAGACTATGTCAATACGTTGTCCGTTTATCTAATACGATTACAAAACACATAATGTAAGGTAAAGTGGATAACATTCAAAAAGGAAGAAATATTTCAATGCGGTTACACACCCCAAACAGCAGAAAAAACTTGCTACAAGCTTGTAGCAAGCTTGCCAGTGCAAGCCAGTAAACTTACAGCAAACACGAAATGGCAAGCCAATAAACTTCTTACAAGCCTGCAGCAAGTTGCCTAGTTTACACATTTCTAACTTGATGCAAGCTTGATTTGCAAGACTACTGCAAGCTTAATTTGCAAGCCTGAAGACTAAATCAAAATTTCATTTTGTGCAATACTTTCACTATCATTCAAATTTACATCTTAAATATTGCTTGTTCATCAACTTGTGATGTTAGTTACTAAACATTAAAGTTCGGCTCCTGTGCCAAGATTGGAACCACTGACCCCGTGCTTTCAAAGCAGGTATGCTAACCGCTGAACTATTGCGAATACTCTTAAGAGGTGCAGTAGTGAGATTCAGTTGTAAGTTAACGATCTTTATTATGAAAATGCTGATGTTTGTGAATTTACTAACAACAGTAATGATGTCAGTTTACTTGCGGTTGTACATAACATCGTAATAGTTGTTTTAGCTAGCATATGAAACAATTTTAATTTTTAAAGTGCTTGTTCATCTACAAAGTTAAGTTCAAATCAAGTTCGTTTATTACTGATAGCACAGAAAATATTTCATGAATTAAGATTGCTTAGTAAAATTTCAATGCAATATCATCTTATTTTAGCGGACAGGATTCTGCTATGCAAGTGTAATTAAAGTCAAATACAGCTTTGTCACAATCTTGGTTCAGGCTTGCAGCAAGACTTCTGAGTAAGCTTGATATGAGAAGTTAAATTAAAGTGAAATGTTAACTAAGCTTGCAGCAAGTCTCGTGAGTAAGCTTGCTATGGCAAGCCAAAATCAAGTGAAATGTAAGCTGGCAAGCAGGCTTGCATGAAGTCTGCTGCAAGTTGCCTAGTTGACACATTTTTTACAGTTTTGCAAGCTTACATACTAAACATAATTTAAGGTTAACTTGTAAGCCATCAAGCTTAACACAAGCTATTGCAAAAAATTTAACTGCAAGCATTTTTCTTAAATACACTTGCAGAAAGCTTGTCAATCTAAATATTAATTACGCCAGCATACAAGTTCAAGTAAAATGCAAGGCTTGCAGTAAGCCTACCGAAGCAAGTTTATAACTGCAAGTTGCAGTAAGCTATCATGTTGTGTAGGACATTTCACAACTATTAATACGGAATGTAATGTGAGTGACATGGTGCAACATCGTAGTTAATTAAAAGTGTTATACGTAATAATAATGCACACTGGAGTAGTTCTGCTTTAATACACAGTACCTAAGCGTTGTGATAGCAATCATAATGTATTGTTCCCAATTATATATGCCATGACTTTATTTTTCCCTGAAGGACCGTGATCCAAGCATGTGTCACATCCACAGTCGTTAAACCCATTTGACAAATATAAAATAGTTTTGCTCCTACTTACCAACTAAACATCAGATTTGGCAATACGCCGTACACAAAAATAACACTGTCATGTAAACTACTTAAGTTTCATATTCTCACAAAGCTAAGAAAGTATATTTTCAAATTGTACTGGTCTGCTAGGCAGAAATTAGGTTAAGTGTCAAGTCAGTAATCGATTATTTAAGATAATCGAAAAGAATACAAGCGGCCCTTTCCCTATTTGCGTCATTCTATTATTACGAAAAACCAGTTCTTCATGAAGTGAACTAAATAATATATTTGAAAATGTTTTTAACACTAATATGTTACAACTACAGGTGGCGTCGATTACTGGAATCCCCTCTCTGCTCGGTCGGCTTCACGTACATATTAGGCGACGCCGTGACGTCACTCGCTGTGCCCACAGCGGCATAGTTAGCTCAGTCATCGTACTTGTGTTAGACCCAGGGGGTATTGCATGTGTCATAACAGTATCCCCCCAGTCGACAGTGCAGGTCGTCCTCGACCGTCATGGCTGCTGGGCGTTGATGAAGGCGGGTGGTGTGAGGTGCTCTGGGGCGCCGTACGGTGGAGGGCTGCAGTCTGCTCAGGTTCGGCTCTTCCTCGCGCTCGCGGTGCCCGAACTTACGTTGCAGTGACATATTTTATACCCGCGTAACAATCTGACTGAATGTTTTTGCGCACTCGTGTGATTGTTATGAACCTCTGCTTTGAGTTTCCAAAGTATTCTTATTAAAACATCTGGGTAGCTATTTCATTTCACACTGTGCTTATGCATTTAACCATATCTATATACTTTTGATAATATATTTTGTAAAAGGAACCGCTATACAATTTGAGCTTCAGTCAGAACATTCTGAGTTAGTCGGGATGGCATAGGGAATTTAAGAGCGGCGTATTACCCCTTAATGAAGTACCGGACTTCCGATATTACTGCGTCGTCCGCTCTTATGGATAGTGAGTGGTGTAGGATATATGTACTGTTGGCCAGTCAGTCTGCTCTGAAAGAGTTTTTCTGATTCTTTGTTTTTTTATTCCTCTTTTATTTTTTATATCTCGTGTCTTTTTCTAGTTTACGGTGTTCGTGGTTAACTTGTCCTTCCTGATCACTCTGATTGTAACGTCTGATACCTAATTCTACCCAGTTTAGATTTCTTTTGAGATGCTACAGTGTATCATTATCTACGCCAATGATCTTATCAACGATAGATGGTGACAGAGATTTCCATACTATCTCTAAAAACTCTGACGCTCTTGTATTGGGGTTGTACTTTTGTTTGTAATATAGCATGTCTTATAAGTGATACAACTCTCGCCAATTTTCTGTCTTTTCGTGTACAACAATTCTCTGAATTTCTCTAACCTAGTTTTTCTCGGCCTGTCTACGACTTCTGCCCACGTTATCGCATTTTCCTGTCTTTCCTGTACTAAATTTTCTAAACAGTGTTTTACAGAGTCTTTAAGGTAGAACCGTAGTCTTCTACAGTGCTCTGCTTCATTCCAGCTGCTAATTTCTGAAGCTGCTGTATAATTATCTAAAAATTCCTCAATGTCTTCATTTGCTCCACCAGAAAATATAGGAATTTTTTCTGCTTGTTGAAATACTAATCTAACAGGTTCGTTTACTGCCATACTGAAATTCGCGTCTGTTTTAATCTAAAATTTGTATTTACATAAGATCTATTTTCAAATTCACAGTTTACTATTTGTGTTTGTGAGATATTTTCTAAGCTAACTGACAATCCACCTATATCATCGTTGTAATTAACTTCTTCCTCATCCTGAAGCGAACCTTTCTCCACTATTTTTGCTACTAAACCTCTAGTCAATCTTGTACTGGAAGAATTTAATTAACTTAGTAAATTGGGATTCTCTTCCAATAATCTATTAACCTTGTATATAAGACTATTGAAATTATGAGCAGGAATTGTGGACCTATTAGTAAGTTCACGCTCTACATCAGAGAGGTCTTTCTTTTTCGCTGCTCATGTACAGACTGCTAATAGTGCTCGTTATTGGCCGTGACTTGCTGCGGTACGCTTGAGTTACGATTTACAACTCAACTGTATGACTAACGCAACACACTGCCAACTACAACTACAGCACACAACTACTGTTACTCACACCATGCGCCATGCAATAGAATCCCCAAGCAAAGGTGGGTGGGTAGGGAAATCAAAATATTCTAACGGGTGGTTGTAAATTTAATTTGTGTGGCTATAGTTTAGCAGTAATTTGTTTGCACTGAGAGATTGGATGCAGTGACGTTCCTGCCCAGAGGACCGGATTGAACCCGGCGCTACTCCACCAGTGTAACGTTTTCGTTCTCTAGTGGAACTTAACACCCAAGTTAAGGGTGGAAACTCAATCAAGAGCACACAGGAATTCAGTGACAAGCAACTATTTATTTATATCATTTACAATTTATCCAAAGGCAATTAGGTTACTTTAAACAGTTAATAATTTATTTCAATATCAGCGACTATCAATCCCTACAACAATAGCTATGGGAAGATGTAAAGGAAATTCCTAAGAAGAGGTGTATTCACTTACCAGTGAATTACTTGTAAGGCTCGCAGCACGATTGTGGAACCTATGAGAAGCGGCGCCCACTCTGGCCCGTCTAACACCTAGCCGTCTGTGTCGTCGTCGACGACCACGCCCCTCGCAGCTTGGCGCCCACGGCTCGGAGGACCGTCGTCTTCAGGTGGCGTCGTTTACCGGAATCTACCTCTGTTCGATCGGCCTCACGTATATATTAGGCGACGCCGTGACGTCACTCGCTGTGCCCACAGCGGCATGGCTAGCTCAGCCATCGTACTTGTGTTAGACCCAGGGGGTATTGCATGGGTCATAGCAGAACGTAAAGTAATAATAATAATCTTCGAATAAAGGAGTCTGAAACGCTACGTGGAAGTTATCCCATAGTTACTAGACGTACACGCGTCACTTCCATCCCGTAAGTCTCCTCTTCATATAAGCTGCTGATGTTCGACCAGATGTTGTTGGCCTGCCTAGCTGCTTAGACATGGGATAAACTACGACACAATAACATACACATATTGTAAAAAAAAATCTGTGTAATTTTCCCCGAATGTATGTGGTAGCAAAGTAAATCACGTAGTGACAGAGTAAAATAACGTAACACAATGTGTGTGTATTAAAAATATTAGCGATGATAAAAATACATTAGCGCAGTGTCAAGATATCCATGTAGTATAGTTAAATTTACAAATGCATGCTGGGTTGAAATACAGGTACTGCGAAGCCGTATTCATCCACTACGTCAAGTAATTTTACACTATTAATAACCAGTAATATTACATCCACATTCGGTGTAAAAAGCCACTACGTCAAGTAATTTTACACTACTACTGTACAGTAATATTACAGCTACATTTCGGTGTAAAATAATTTTATTATAATATTTTTCCCCGAAGAGAGTCACGTTAATTACATATTTCATGATATCACAAGATTCAGTTCTGATGATTAACTCTATCTGATAATTTCCTGGACTTGGGATTCGAACCACGGACCTCTGGATTGCTAACACGATGCATTAAACACTAGACCATCGCTGCTTCGTACAAGACAACAATCATAATTTTAGTAACAATAATGTACTGATGTCCTCAAAATGTTGGTGATATTTAAAGCCATTTCCTTACCGGGTAGGTTAACACGTCGTATACGTTGTTGAAATCTCGTGCAGCTAAATACTGTGTGCGCGGCCATATTGATGAGAAACTATTGGTTGCTACGTGACTGTTAGTGAAATAATAAGTGGTTGCATGTTGGGTTATTTAAGTTGCGTGTTTTGATTATTGAAATACGAACAATTAAGAACATGATGTAAATGAAACACTGCTGAAAAAATATTGCATAAAATTGTTAAATATTTCTCATATTAACTAATCAAAGTTCATGTTTCATTGCCATGCATCCGACTGCTTCCACAGTAGCCGATGCAATCACTCAAACTAAACTATTCCCCTGCAAGATTGCACGTAAGGGCTCTAACACCTTGCCGATCTCAAGGCAAGGAATTTTTGTTGTATACAAGATGCATCTGCATATGCCTTAGGATTAAAATTTCTACAAGTTGATGATGATATTCGAGAAAAAACCGTGGCAATGGCTAGCAGAACCCTGAAGACTGAAGAGAGAAACTATACTATTACTGAAAAAGAAGCTCTAGCAAAAGTATGGGCCTTACAGAAATTTAGAGACCTAATTCTTGGTGAGAAAATTAAGTTACTCACCTATCTTTGACATGTCTGAAGGTTGGAAGAACCTTTGGAGATAGTTTATCCAGACGGCAGTTGCTACTTCAAGAATACGATCTAGAAATCACCTACATTAAAGGCCATATTATTACACGGTACCGGCTACCGTAGCAGCTCACCTACCAGGCATTTATAAAGGCCTCCATACAAGCTGTTATAATGGCTGATATACAGGCTGGTCAGGTATATTGCTATTACACGATGCTAGCTAGCGTCACTGGAGGGAAGCGATGTTGTTGCGCGCGAAAATGGCCGACACTCGAGCAACTCCAGCTGATTATGTTATTTTTTATGGAAAACAAATGATATCGGAATGGTATTTTTATGCGGAATGAAACTTTGTGGCAGTATCAATAATGTAATGCACACACTGCATCGTCGATAATAATGCAATAAATACAATATTCAATAAACAAGAGACGATTGTATGGTAAATAAAATTATTAACACACCAGCGAGTCGTGTCTGGTAGTCTAGTCGGCCTGATGACCCCCCGTGGCTCAGTTGGTTGAGCGGCCGGCTTTGGTACGGGGGAGTTCTGGGTTCGATTCCCAGGTCTGGCTGGGTGTAAATTTGTGTTTGCCCCTTTGGGTCTCAATAATTGTCACTCTACAAATTGTCTCACGAAATGTTCTGGTGTCACTCAAATTAAGTCACATTAAAGGGGGGGACGGTTGGTGCAGTGATGATGCGGAAGCTTCCGCATCGCCGCTGCACCAACAATTTTTCATTCTAAAAAAAAAGTTGGTTGAGCGACCGACTTAGATACGAGGGGTTTTAGGTTCGATTCACAGGCCTTGCTGAGTGTAAAATTTGTGTTTGTCCGTTTGAGTAATTTCAATTGTAAGAGTCAACAAATCTGTCACAACTGGGGATTTGTCTTATAATAGAGCTGCAAAGGGGGGATATTTGGCTCGCTGCGATGTTGCGACCTGGCCAAGGAGCCTAACATTTTTTTATAAAAAAAAGTGGTAGCATCCCTGCTCCACAATAAAAATTATTTTCGGTTTGGGGTTCAAATTCCGGCCAGTCTAATAATATTTTTTTAAACTTATTTATCCAATCTATTTCTGTTTCATATTAACTTACATGTTTGTCAAAGTTATTTTATTTCTAACATATCTGCATGTATGTACAATATCAGTAAACTATTTTACGGTCAAGCAATGTGAACCTGAACTGCCTGTCGTTTGCTATCGGTGTTATAAATATCCACAATCTGTATTTTATACTAATACTTTATTGTTATAGCTGGCGTAACATTTTTGGCATCTGCAAATGACATAGGCCTATACTGATACCTTACCTATAGAACAGCACACTATTTAACATAATTTTCTCTACACATACTACGCAAATTTTGAAAATTCGTCGTTTCTTGCTAAAACAAAATATATTACTTTCATTTATTTACTTCAAACGTACTAAAATGATAAATGTGAAAATAATAGAAACAGTTTAAGAAAAATTGTAATTGTTTATTGGTCCGTAATTATGTCTACAAACATCTGTTTCTTAAAGAAGAATTTGCAATTTGAACTCAAATGTTAATATACAAAAAGGAATAAAATAAATTATACTGCCGAGTTTTGAACCTACGCAGGTCAAAAACATCGCTTTTAAACCACGTAATCTAACCACTTTTTTTTTAACTAAATGTTTGGTGCAGTGGCGAGGCGGTAGCTGCCGCATCATCACTGCACCGAACGTTCCCCCCTTTAATGTGACTTATTTATGCAACCCCGAGTAAATACCGTAAGACAATTGTAGAGAGACAATTTTTTTTAAAGAAATGGGACAAACAAATTTGACACCCAGCCAGACCTGGGAATCGAACCCAGAACCCCTAGTATCTAAGTCGGTCGCTCATCCAACTGAGCTACGGGTGGGGGGGGGGGGGTCGGCTCCACTACGCCAATACGACCACGATACTCTTGAACAGGTATAACTGCATAATAACTCAATTTTACTAGCTCTTAAAATTATTATTTGTCATTTTAAGTTTTGGGAATGAGTTGAAACACTACTTAAAAAAAAAAAAAAAAAAAAAAAACACGCGTTACTATTACTACGTTTTAAAGCCCATTAGTGTGTTAAAATTTGAAACTCACGTACGTAATATTGAGCTATGATGACGACACACATTTGGCTTGGCTTCCTTGTAATATTTCATGCAGTTGTCACATGGAGCGCTCCAGCTCTGTTGCTGCAACGTGATTGGTGTGTTACGAAAGCCAGTACAGGACCTGGGACGGAAAATAGAACCGGTTCTATTACCAAACCTGGTATGAAAACTGCCAAGCCAGGTGGATAAAAACCAAGATGCCTGCCTTAACGGCCGGTATATCACCTGTTACGGCAGATCATGTACAGGCTAGTATGGAATCTGGTACCGTGTAATATGGCCTAAGGGATGTGACAGCGAGGCTGCTGATTACCTAAGTAGGATCCTAGATGAAAAGTCAGCACCACTGAAACAACATCAGGACCACAGAGATTTCTACATCTCTATGTCAATTCCAGTCCTTCTTAGAAATATCTATGTTCTGAAACAAATTATGGACGATTTACCAACCAAACAAGCAACAGACCCTTATTGCATAAAAATTAGAAAGAAATTAATTTCTACAATACCATCTGACAAATTACACAGAGTCTACTGTATCGACTGCAATAATGTTTTGTTTTACCATTCTGATTCTTATCAACATTGCAGTGAATACTGGAAACCAGTAATACCTGAAGTACTAACTCATGACCTAACTACCGAGATACATGTTCTACCTTGTCATGTAGGTACTACAAAGTTGTACGAAACTATGAAGAGGATACTATATTGGCCAGGCATGTCAAAAACTCTCAAAATTGTTGCATCTTCTTGTGACCTATGTCAGAAAGCTAAGCACCCTCAAAAAAATCCTACCCACTGAACTACTTCGGATAGTTTCAGTTGATTTATTTGGACCCATACCAAAATCTAAGTCAGCAGTCAAGTATGTCTTTGTGATGCACGACTTGTTTTCTAAGTACACGAAATTTAATGATGCTATTCAAGCCAACACAAAAACCCTACTGACTAAAGTTAAGTTATTTATTCAAGAGATTGGCAAGCCATCTTGTATCCTGTCAGACAAGGGAAGTCAATTCACTAGTGACCTGTGGCGGAATGAAATTCATCAGCTAAGCATTAACCCTACCACAGTTTTCGTTAGGCATCCACAGAGTAATCCAGTTGAGAGGAGTATGAAAACTCTGGGAACTATGCTAAGGATTCTTTGTCACCAAGCTCAACAAAACTGGCGAGACAAATAGCCTATCTTAGAATTTGTGCTAAACCATACTGTACATATTACTACAAGTTTTTCCCTCTATGAAGTTCTCACTAACCACTGTGCTGATGCACTGAATTTGTCGAAGTTAATTCCACAGATGAAGGTAGAGCTGCCTCAAGATGATCCGAACAAGTTCAGGAAAGAAATTCAAGAATTAGTCAAGAGTAAATTGTTTAAGTTAGCTGACAGTAGAAGAAGGTCCAAGAAGCTTACCAAAAAGAATAAAATTTTCAGTTTGAAACTACATACTTAGACGCACCAATCCTACAAGTTCTCCGTTTGACAAAGTCACTAGAAATATTTCTTAGTTTTTGAAGGACCATTTATCGTCAAGGCTATTATTCAGAGTAACTGCTATGTATTAGTCACTACTGTTGGAAAATCCTTATGTGTGTTCGCAAAAGAAAAAGTTAGCTGAAAGCTAGAATACTGTTTGGCAGATTGTACTAGAGTATCAGCAAGTACTATTGTGTTGACCATGAAGCTAAGTGATATATATATATATATATATATATATATATATATATATAAATGAAACCTGACTGACTGACTGACTGACATATCAAACTGCAGCCCAAACCACTGGACCCAGAATCATGAAATTTTTTGTGAGGGTTCCCTTCAGGTTCTAGGCGAGCACTAAGAAAGGATTTTTCGAAATTCGACCTCTAAGGGGGTGAAAAGGGGTGAAATGTGTTTACGAAGAAACGTCGATAGAGCTCGAACCCGACGGCCAATCATGGTGATTTTTACTTTAATATGACACTCGTAAAAATGCATATTTGCCAATTTAAAGATTTTTCGAAGTTCAACTTTTAAGGGGTTGAAAAGACCTTAAATGTGTTTCCAATCAACTATCGATATCTATCGAACCCTTCGGGATAGAGATTTGATATTCA
>PNEQ01041606.1:6256-46371 GCA_003012365.1 Medauroidea extradentata
GTATATTGTAAATTCAGTGAGCCAGAATTCAAATTACCATATGGAATGTACAGCTATGGTATATTTGTAAGTTGTAATTTCCTGTTATGCATAAGATGTAAATAGTATATGTTAACCTATGTTTTCTGACAAGTTCTACACCCCTATGATTTTGTCATATATGGGGTCCTACAGAATGATTTTAAATAAATAAAAAAAATAAATAAATGAATTGGCTGCCGGTGTGTTTTACTGGCCTTGACCCCGTGACTTTTTTGTGCTCTCGGAAACAAGATTCCACAGAATGTTTTACTCATCAGGTCAAGATGCTCCTAGCTCAAAGTAAGGTTAATTCTCGGTGCAAACTGACCAATCACAGAGCTTTTATGCATTTTAAGTTACATTAGGTTGACAATCCAAAAAGCGAAAATGATTTATTTTCACTTTAAGAATAAGTTAAATGTCTTCTACCATTTCAAGCCTATTTAAAATTAATGTTACTAAATACAGTTTAGTAATTTTTTGGTCAACATGCGATTGTAGCGAAACATTTTCCTTGTGCCAAGCTCTTACATAAGAAAACGTATTTTCTTTATAACCAGTCGTAGAATTAACCTTTGTAAGGTAATAATAATAAACAACATTCTTGCAGATGGGCCATCACCCGGTGGCAAGTCCACATCCCCCATTCACTCTCCCTTCAGACCCCTCCTGAACCAACCCACTCTCTCAACCTTCACCTGCTCCTCCCTCAGCACATTACACTCCCTCACCAACCTGACCATCATTGACTGCCTACCCTTCTCCGCCCTCCTCCAAACCCTTCGGAGCTTCTTATTGTTGTTCCCTCTCCCTCTGTAATCACTTCTGATTAACTGGGAACCCAACCTTCTCAACCCCCTCCCCCTTCATGACCATGAACAACCTAAAAAGGCTCTCCACTCTTCACCTGTCCCTCAAAGCACTCCAACCCATTTCCTTCATCATCACTGATGGCCTGTAGTTTTCCCTCATACTCACCTTCCTTCCCTTGACTTCCCCACCCACCCTTCACCCATCTTACTGCCCTTCTCTGACATTACGGTCTACAACGTAGCAGTTTTGGGCTAGCCAAATTCGTTGCAGGGCCTGCAACGTATTTGCTAGCACAGCAAAATAATCTAGAACTCTCCCAGACCATGTGATAACGTTTGTGGCGTCGGGGCTCTACGCACCATGACTCACGTCAGGTGCCAAGCTGTAACAGGCTTTGTGTAAATAGAGACTTTCGTTCATCAGAAAGCATACCAGAAGACACTGCAGAATTTACGTGTTTTCGCTACAGTACTCTTTTTGAAAACATTTTGAACACTTTGAATATTATTTCCGTTGCTAAATTCATCATTGCGGCAAGGGCGCTTAGGAAACACTTCAAGAGTGTTTTTAATTTACTTCTTAACATTTACTTGCTCCTTAAAAGCAATTTAGATATATATGTTTCCTCTTAATTCAAGCAGAATCACATTATGTATTTTATTATTAAATTTAATACATATTTTATCGTAACAATGCTTTCGGAGATTGCCCCAAAAAGGACTGGCAGATGTATAAATATATTGGGCAGAAATATTCTTAAAATTATCTCTTTACTTTTTATAACTTTTGGTTTTGCATTTTATGTTTAAATTAGAATGTAAGAACAAATCCACCACATCTGGCACAGACGCGGGCTTCCGGGTCCCTGCCCGACGCCATATTGAGTTAGTCTTCGTCCCGTTAGCGAGGAAGTAGGTCGTGCGCGGAGTGTGGTCCCATCTCCTTGAGGTCCCTCATCTTTAGTGACGTAATCATCTAGTTTACAATAGTATAATCTGGTCTACCGGGACATCTTTTGTATCTTCATGGCCTCAGCGATCGACACGCGTTAGGGCAGTGCTATTTGAGCCTCCTTCATAACTTTTCATATAGTTCACATTCACAGCTTTACTTGTTCGTTCCGAGCGAATATTTACGTGTGGTCAATGGTAGCACTGCTCGAGGGTGTTTCAAGCTAATAAACCACCATGCTGGTTTCTAATCACATCAGTGTTTTCTTCGAAAGGCAACAATGACTTTATTCCCCTCCACTCCCTAAGAAGCTACAGAAGGTAGAGTCGTCGGGAGTAGTGCGTGCCAGGTTAGCACACAAGCAAATCACGAGGGCTTCCAACTTCTACCAACAACAGGAGGGTCAGGTTACAGGGCCAACAGGCCGTCGACCTACACCAGACGTCAATCCCAGGTAACTCAAGTCGGGCACATCCTTTGGTTCCCCAGAACCAACCCTGGCCTATCCCGCGCCGTGTTATAAACATTGTGTGAACAAACAATGTAACCGTCCTCATGCCTCGGTTACCAGAAATGTGCAAACACCCTCAGCCTGGTCGCAGCATGATTTCAAACACTGCTGTAAACAGAAGCGCTAAAATTCTCTGTTCGCAGGTACTGCTACCAGTTCAATCGCTAAAATACGCCTGTTAGTTGCCTGCGTTCTCTATTATTGACATTTGTTTCATATTTAAAACCACAGTGTCTCCTCACCAGTTTTGCTCAAGGCTAGTGTCACAGTCTTTCTCAGAATGCTCGTTTGGCCTGGTTTTAGATATAGTATAAAAGCTGGCATCTAGTGAGGTGTTTTATAGTTGCGGGTATGCGACACTTACTACGCCAGTAGTTGCTGCCACCAAGAGGTGAAAGAAATAACAATTTCTGCGATCAACAGGATCAACAGGCATGAGCACATTCAGACCTGTACTCTTCTTCAGTGTTAAAACTCCCAAGGTGTTGCCATTTTGGACACTAACACAGTTTCTCTAATCGTTATCACTGATGATCTTGTTTACTAAGCAGACCGAACGGAATTCAAGTTGGTTTTGTAATTACAGTCCGATAGTGCTGCTGTCTGTTGTTGAATGAAATTCTTCTGACATTGACCTATTTATATTTCATAATTGATCTTCATATGTTAGTGTTCAAGATGGAGAAAATTGCTTGAAAGCTGATAGAAATTTATTTGTCAGATATCGTGCGGGAAATGGCAGTTATTAAGGAATCACGATTGATAGGGGCAATTCCTACGCTTTCCTTGAATAGTGCAGCACGGGGATGCGAGCTCGAAGAAACTCTTGATCATTTATACGACGAACTTCATAATATTCGAAATGTGGTTCGTTTGACAAAAAAGAACCTTGATGCTTTGAACCACAAGTTTGGAGAAATCAACGACCCACCTTCAATGTTCATTACTGAATTCCAGGAGCTGTCAAGTAAACTTCAAGATTTCGCGGCAAAAGAGCGCGAGTTGGTTGATTTGATAAACTTGAACATAGGAAGTGATAGTGTTCCAGAGGTTGTCATGTGCAGTGGCTTTGATTGTGATCTCTCTCCCAAGTTTGTTCCTAGGTCTCCTCTGAAGTCTGTAGTGCGTGCGCATTTACCAAATCAACAGAGGACTAGTGTTCAAGTTAGGCCAGGTCTAACTGTGCGGGAAGCTCTTTCAAAGGCGCTGAAGCTTCGGAAATTGACTCCTGAAATGTGCGTAGTTTACAGAGGCCAAAGCGATACTCGTGTACCATGGGATATCGACATTTCATCTTTGGAAGGAGAAGAAATTACCGTTGAGATCTTGAATAAATTCTCCATCACCACTAGTATTTCGCACAATTTCGTGCGTAAAACCTTTTTCTCATTGGCATTTTGCGAATGTTGCAATCGTCTACTGTTCCAAGGATTTTACTGCAGGACTTGTGGTTACAAATTTCACCAGCGCTGTGCCGCAGGGGTCCCAGCCTTGTGCCAGCAGTACAGAGTGCCGGACAGTACCTATTTCGAAATTTTGCTAGCACAAAATAATGTGAATTCATCTGGAATGTTACACTCTACAACTGCATTTGAAACTGGCAAAACACTTCCACCTTCCCAACAGCGAGGTGCATCCCCTAGGCACCAGCATCCTCCTTCGTTGGGAACGAGAGAACGCTCTAGCTCTGCGCCCAATGTCTGTTATAATGTAGTCACCCACGATATTATATCTAGAGAAGAATTTGTAAATTACGAATCACGCACAGTCACTGTCGCTTCAGGATCTGCTGGTGGAACCACCCTGACTACGTACAGCCCTGGCAGTAGTCCTACGAAGCCATCCCACAGTCAGAGTGCCCAGGCTTCACCAACAAACACTTTGAGGCCATGGCGACCTCGAGCTCGTAGTGCAGATGAAAGCGGCAATAAGATACGTACACCTCGCGAATCTATAGAAGACTGGGAGATTCCAGCGGACGAGATACTCATCGGCCCACGAATAGGATCTGGCTCGTTCGGAACTGTTTACAAGGGTCACTGGCATGGCTCTGTAGCTGTCAAAACACTCAATGTAAAGAATCCTACTCCTGCTCAGCTACAGGCATTCAAGAACGAGGTTGCAGTGTTGCGCAAGACTAGGCATGTTAACATCCTACTTTTCATGGGCTGCGTAAGCAAACCTCAGTTAGCAATTGTCACTCAGTGGTGCGAGGGCTCTAGTTTGTACAAGCACTTGCATGTTGTCGAAACTAAGTTCGAGTTGGTGCCTCTGATCGATATCGGGCGGCAGACGGCACAGGGCATGGACTACCTCCACGCAAAGAATATCATACATAGAGACCTGAAGAGTAACAACATATTCCTTCACGATGACATGACTGTGAAAATTGGGGACTTCGGGCTAGCGACTGTGAAGACGAGGTGGTCCGGTTCTCAACAATTCCAGCAGCCGACAGGTTCTATATTGTGGATGGCTCCGGAGGTTATCCGCATGCAAGAAGAGAGTCCGTACAGTTTTCAGTCCGACGTGTACGCTTTTGGGGTCGTGCTTTACGAGCTCCTGGCGGGTCAACTCCCGTATGCAAACATCAACAACAAGGATCAAATACTTTTCATGGTAGGTCGTGGTTTCCTGCGACCGGACCTTGTCAACTTACGGTCCGATGTGCCGAAGGCATTGCGCAGACTGGTGGAGGATTGCCTCAAGTTCAATCGTGATGACAGGCCATTGTTCCGTCAGATTCTAGCTTCTTTGGAAAGCTCTCTGCAATCGCTACCCAAGATACACCGTTCTGCTTCGGAGCCCACCCTCAACCGGACTCAGCTGCAGTCTGACGACTTTCTGTACATGTGCGCCTCTCCAAAAACACCCATGAATTCACAGTTTTGCGCTTTTCCATTTTACACTGTGAGTGGAATAATTTAAGATGTGACCTGCTGCTTTGAGCTCGTTGTTTTACATTTTCACTGCAGCATCGATGAAATGATTGGGTTTGCTTGGTAATGTTACAGTAGTGAGAGGAATAAATAATCTATGTTTGCAAAGTGTATTTTACTTGTAAATATTGATATGTACGCATTCACTAAATGCTCACTTTGATCTCTTGGTATTTTAATATTAGATTGGAGTGTATGTATTGAAGTAGTATGATTTTAAATGATCTCAATTTTGAAATTTTTTTGATGTCCCAGCAATTTTTACTAGTATATTTCTTTGTTATGTATTAGGGCGGGCAGATAACAAAATTTCAAGTTTGTGAATTAAAAGTTTTCAACATTTCATATTTGTGAGTAAACATTTGACTATCAGAATTGTTTCCATGTTTGTTCCTTTGGTTATTAAATTTTTCTTATCCTACATAAGCTTGGTGTTTTAAATATTTGCTTCACTGTTTGTAGTTTTAATAGTTCATACCATACTCGAAATGTATCGTCTACAGTAATGATTTCCTATAGCAAAACTGTTATCAGAATTTTAGTCAGTTTGTTGATGGCATTGAAATTGCTTGTGCTGTTTTGATGTCTGTGAAGCTTAATTCTTTGTGTATTTTTTTTATATTTCTCTATTTTTCTCTGTAATAATTCACATTTGGGTTTTACGTCTCCAACACAGTTTAATTTTTGTATTAAGTGGTATTGTGTAAAGGAAAATATGTGATGTCCTCTGTGTTATTTCCCAGTGCTGACTGCTGTGCAGTGTTTTCTAAATTTATTTGTAGCTGTTGGAAAATGGTCTCTATTAGCACTTAATGTTCCAACGATTGTCACAGAAAATGTGTGCTGGTGATAGTGAACAATCACAATTATTCTCTGTAGTATTTTATTACAGATTTGTAAAACTCTGTGTATAGAGATGAGTTTGGTTATCAAGTGGAAATTTTGCTTATGTCTAGTACACACTGACCTGTTTCTTGTATGAGAACGTGAACACCTTCTTCACCTTGACTTGCAGCAATTTTATGTCGTGTGAATGACTGCCGAGTATATTAGTGGCTAGGATACAACTTAAATAATAATGTTTAACCTCGCAATTGGGCTACCGCCCGGTGGCGAGTGAACTCTGCTCTATCCCTACACTACAAACCCTCCAGACCTCTTCTTAACCACCCAGCCCCCTTCACGGTCACAAACTCCTCCCGCAGGTCATTCCACTCCTGTACCGTTCTCACAAGCATTGTTTGTTTACCCCTCTCAGTCCTTCTCCAAACCCTCTGAATCTTCTCACTATTGGTTCCTCTCCTCTTAAATGTTCCCTTACTCAACTTGCAGGCCAACCTTCCCCACCCACCCTCTTCATTCACCACCCTGTACATCCTGACCAGTCTTTCGATTTTTCTCCTGTCTCTCAATGGTTTCCAACTCATTTCCTGCATCATCACTGTGGGCCTAAAGTTCCTTTCCTCCTCCCCATCCTGTCCCTGCCTTTTCCATTTATTCATCACCCACCTCGCAGCCCTTCTCTGAACCTTCTCCAGCTCTTGCACCTCCACCTCCACATATGGATCCCATTCCGCGGCAGCATATTCCAACATGGGTCGAACCATTGTACACTAAGCCTTTTCCTTCACTTCACAACTAACTCCCTTAAAGCTGGATTCAGTACCACCACTTCGCGTACGTACATTTAAAAGTAGGAACACTGAGTGTTCATGTTAGCACTCGTATCCTCATGTAGTGTGTGTATGTACGTAATAGAGTTGATCAACTATCTACTTTGTACATACGTACGCTAAGTGGTGGTTGTGAATGCAGCATTCGAAAACGTAAGACTCCATTAAATGTTAATTTATATTGAGAAATCATTTATCTCGTGGTATTAATGATTTAATTCGCTTCGAAAAATAAAAAGTATTACGATAATTTATTATTGACATTTTATTACATAAATAATTTCCGCACATGTTTAGCTTAAATATTGTTGTGAATCCAATCGCTAGTACTTAACGTACGTACGTGTGTTCCCACGTACGTTAAGTGTGGTTGTGAATCTGGCTTAACACTTAAAATCTAACTAGTGCAGGAATTGGTACATTTGTTATTTTTCTTGTACAGGTAAAATACAAGCAAAACAAGTTGATGCATGCACAAATGTTTTTGAATAAAATGGTGTACAAATTAAAACTAATACAGTAGTAAATAGTACAAATGTTCAGTGAATATTGCTGGATTGTACATCATGTCACTGAAAGCATAGCCTTGTGTACAGCAGACAGTATTTTTCTTTGTAACCTTATTTTTTTGTACACATTAAGTTATGTGTAAAATACTCTCCCCTTCACCTCTTAGCCCCAAATGCAGCCTGTATTCGTCATATTTAAGATGTACACCTAGAACGAGAAAATTGGCAGTATGTACTGATTGTTCAATTTGGTTGTGTGCTACATATTCTTTGTATGCTGCATACTGTTTCACATGCAAATTTTTCTTGTACAAGAATATCGTCAGTGTCTATTAAGCATAATAGACCCATCACTGTATCACTTTAGTAAATAGTTGTGAAGTATTGGGAGAAAGAATACAGCTTTGTGGTGCAAGTTAACACCTACCCTAGTAGGCTAGTAGACTCGCTGTGTGGCTGTATTGTTTTATAAAAATGTGTGGTGTGTTCTATTTACAGTGGAAAACATAAGCTGCATTTAAATTTGTAACGTATGAGCATTTACCAAATTAGACCTAAAGTGTCGGTCGCAAAATTAGTTTGGGCATTTTACAATTAAGTGGTAAAGGAAGGCTGAAATAATTTGAGCAATAAATAATATTTAATGCCTACAAATGGGACAGGCCATGCTACAATTTTTTGCTGGATATTTTGTAGTAAGGATATATTAATATAGTAACCCCATTTTTTTATATGTAGAAAAAGTCTTGTCAAAATTAGAATTTTTTTTTAGAAGAAACTATTTTTATCAAACCTTCCCTGAACGTTTGAAACTAACAAGCTTAGTACTTGTAATTCATAATGTTTCAGAATTGTGGTTTTCTTAAATTGAAGTTTGTGTGCGCTGTATTTCTTTTTACAGACCTGTGTTTGTAATTTAAGTTATGTTATTGTTAATAATATTGGAAATATGTTTAGTAACTGAAATATTAGTGGCATGGAACTATTGTTTGATGAAAATATGAGTTGCTGTTGACTGAATAACTAGGCTAATATTAATTGGTACACATTGCTCATTTTAATTGCATGTTAAAACTTTTGACGTACTGCATTCTACCAAAAATCCTGTTTCTCTTTATTTTACTTTAGCTATCTCTGATAATTGAAGATTGCTCATCTTGCTCCAAGGTCTGTATTTGATTCCTGAAGATGTTTGTCCCTATTTTTGCTGGTGGGAAATGTTGCAGATGTTGCTCGTGCTCAGCAGGTTTTCTCAGGGTAGCCCTATTTCCATCACTTCTACATCGTAGGGCTTTGTGTCATCCTTCGGGGTTTGGCATATGCCTAAGGGCTACCAGTGAGAAGCGTGCTCTTGGAGTGTGATGTCCGGCCCTCGCACACCTTCTCCTTGCTAAAAATATTGGTTTTCTTAGAGTGCTGTTGGGTAACGTAATAGTTGTGATGTACTAATGCCATTTTTAGTTAAAATGTTGTGAATTATGATTTACGATGACGTGATCACAAAACTGTTAGGAAAGCAAGGAAGTTGAGTTACAAACTTTTCACTTTCCCAGAAAAAATATTAAACTTTTATGGCCTTAGGGTGATGCCAACCTCATACAAATCCAGGTTAAATGTTCTGTATGGTGACGATTGTTTACCTTATTTACTCCAGTAGGTGTTCGTGGTTCACTTTCAATTCAGAAACTACCTCCCAGTCAGTACCCCTCGGAGACTGGACTGGATTCTGTTCACTCCACTTGAACATCTGTCGTGCCAGACATGCAAAATTTCATTCAGAATTCTTCAGGTCACTCGAGTACTGCATACCTGTAGAGTAGCTTTGGACTGGGCCAAACTTGGACAGAAGTTAACGAACAACAGTGAACAAAGACTGAACAAAATTATCGCAAAATTTTCAATCCAGATCGACGTATGAACGTAACTCAAAAGTTAGATGGAGAGCTGAAAATTCTGTGACAGTACGATTATTGAAAGGGTAAAATAAGTGAAGACAAGGAGTCGCTTAGGATGTATGAAGTAGTAAAGGTAATGCGTGGATTAATTGGTTGGAAAGTGTTGGTTAAATCTAGAGGTAATATTCAGCAGCCTATTAAAGGATAAGTTACTACAAGAATGGAAAGAGGCAGTTGTCATATTCGAGCAGAGGGAGGATAAATGGAGGCCTGGCTCTTGCAGTATGCAGTAAAGGTTATGATGGAGAGGAACTTGTTACAGAAATACCAACGTAAATCTGGGAAGGGTTACTTACATGAGACACGGATAGCAGGATTGTTAGAGGATCTGATGCAGTAGTTGATGAGGGGAAGCTAGTAAATGCCTGCTTCATCAACTTTGAGAAAGTGGTTAAGGTGCAGCATGGGGTATTAATGAGGATAGTTGATTTGCTAGTGGAAAAGTTTGCAGTGTGATGAATCGGGGACTGCAGAGGGGAAGGAGGCAAGAGTTAAAGTGGGTAAAACTTTATGACAGAGTGGTTACAGCAGAGATGCCACATGGAAGCTGGCTAGGTTTGTTACGTTTCCAATGGCTGAGTGTTAAATGTTGAGTTGGTTTCACCATTTCAATAACTACGCTCTTCAGAACTTAGAATTATTAGGCTCTACAAAATGTTAAGCTCCCACTCCAACTTTGTGTTGTGTTTACGTCGATCTGTATTGAAAATTTTACTATTAACACATTGTCAGTATGCATATTCCTTATTTGTTGATTCCGTTGCAAATTTGACCCAGTTGCAGGATGATTATAAAATGTGATTGTAGACTAAAGAGGAAAAAAAAAAGATGTCCAAATAAAAGTATGAAGGGCTGCTGTTGCAGTGTGAATTAAGGTGGAGAAAGCAGGATTGCTAAGGGAATAAGGGTTCTATGAATGCTGGGAAGGGTACTGTAGGGAATTAGTAGTGCTGTGAAGGGAAAAGCAAACATTACATAGTATGGTTCATGCAGCAACAAAGTGGGATGACTGTTTTGTATAATTGAAGGTGTGGGTTTTTGGGTTTTAGAGAAGGTACAAAGATGGACAATGAGGTGTGTGAAGAAGGCAAGGTCAGGCTGGTGAGGACGAAGGTAACTTGTCAGTCAGTGATGTTAAAAGAGTTGGAAATGGGACTCGTGAAGGAAAGAAGAGTTGATATAGAGGAGAAAAATGGGAAATGTTATGCTATTGACTAATGTTGTGGAGTGTTGAAGAGATTTTGGTCAGCACTTAACATTGAGGTCTTTAGCACTGGTGAGGGGTGACATGAGGCGGTATGATCCCAGAGAAAATCAGCCGACCAACGCATTGTCCTGCTCGAGTACCAGTTGCGATAATGTTGTGGAGGAAGAGGGAATAACTGAGTGAAGGAGAACAAGTGGGTAGGTCAGTGAGGGAGTATAATTTACTGATGGAGTTGGTAAGTTTAGCAAGTGTTTGGGGAGTGAGGGGTAAGATGAACTTGCCACCAGGTGATCACACAATTGCAAGTAATAAGTTATGTTTTTTTTAAGGATTCTTATTTTGAAAATACTGTGGTCAGTGTAGCCAAGTCATAGTCGAAACATAATTTGTTACACATTGAGTATAATCTGGGTCTTTGCTAGTTACAGGTGTGTACGCTCTGGAAATAGTTCTGGTAGATGTTTTATAAAGTGATACTTTTTTCTTAGCAAGTAATTTTTCTTGGAATGCAGTTATTTGTAATTATTGTTCACGGTTACTCAAGATAAACGTAATCTGATGTACATATGTTTAACCAAATTGATTTGGAGATGCTTGTTTCCTAATATATGAGGAAAAATTGCCCTTACTTCAAGTTTGTCAGTGTGAAAGAAATAGTATTTGTCACTGCAAATGCTCTTGCCAGTCCAGCAATGATATTACCACGTTTTAGGCAACTCTGAGTGTTGCATTTCCTTTGTTGAAAGTGATGTGTTCGACTTCTGTGTGTACAACCTTTGCAATATTCTAAAGTATTTGTAGTTATTTATTGCCAGCAGTGTAATATCTGAAAGTATTTTTTTAATTACAGTCTTTATGTACTTACTTTTTTTAGCTTTGCTGTGAATGTAACATAAAATAGACACAGCAATATATTTGTCATATTTTAAAGTGGTTATTGAATGTTATGTGTAGAAATGAATGTGTGATGTAACAAGATTTGCCAAGTAAACTCAAACAACTGCAACTTTTAAGCTTACGCTTTGATTTGTGTATGTACAGTCTGTTGATATGTTATTAAAAGACAGTTCCATTATTGGCAGAAACATTTATCTTCAATATGTAAGTTAACTCAGTGGAAATATTTTTGTGTGATTTGTCAATTCTGAGTTCTATTGTGATCATTATATGTGTACATATGTGAGGTTGTAGTATATTTATTGCACAACATTTACTGATAAAACAGTATTAAGTGAATGGACTGCTCGGAAGTCATGTTGCCAAATGTATTATGCATACGGATGACTATTGTACAGTACTAGAGATTAAAACAAATTATTTAACCTAAAGCAGTGTGTATTATTGTTTCTTTCCTTATAATATTATGTCAGAATCCAACGTAAAAATTATGGATATAATGGACGACTTGAAAAGAGGCGGAGCTTCAGTCAGGTGTGGGATTCAATTCCTATCTCTATGGATACCGCAGCCGAACATAACCTTCATTTAGCTGTTTGGCTTTACATGTCCGTCAAGAAAACGTATTAATTATTTGTTTGGAATTTGCCGCTTTTTCAGGTAAACATTAATCTTATGTATTTGAGTTTCTTAACCATGAAATTGAAACTAATATTTTTTACCCTTGCGTGCAAATCTATGCATGCGCAACATTTTTGCTTTCTGAAATTACCAACTAACAAATCAGTATGTTTGTAAACAAGCTTTGTTTCCCACAGTATTTCCCCTGCGGTGTGACGTCAGGGGGCGTGTACTTCAAGTCGTTCATTGTGTGGCACATTACTACACGTTCACCAAATTGTATTTGTGAAGACATTATCTGGTGAACACACACATTCTAAATGCGGTATTTTTCCTTCATTATAATTGTTGGGTGCTATTTGAAACCTTTGGCAAAATGTGTAAGAGATGCTTAATGACGTCAGCACTTAACTGCTTGGCACATTAATGGTACCTATATCGTGAAGATGGAGGATGACTATGGGTCATCCTGTGCCACAGCACAGCAGTCTTTTGTCATTTGACTGTCTTGGACATCATGCCAGGTATATTGGTATAAGATGGAAGTGTGGAGGTTTGTGCTGCATATCAAGAAACAAAAAAATTTCAGTGCAGTGAAACTCCATTTTTACTTTTACAGATTTTTATCTTTAACTTCTTTTACATCTGTTTTTTCTGATTCTACGCAAATCTGTCGCAGTACAACTTATCTTCTTTTTCCACACTTTCCTGCATTTTATAACACTTCACTTGAGGCTGAACTCTTGCAATTAGTAAGGTACCACATTTAATAGAATCTTGCAACATCACTGCAGAAATGCATCCCTTTCATTGTGATATCTGTAGCATGGATTTTTTTCTTAGCTGAGAATGTTATTAGCTGTGTGCTGTGCTGTTTAATGACAGAGACTATGTACTTGGACAATTCATTGGTGGCAGCCTACTTTTTCTTCAGGAATGGATGGTCAGCCTGTGCAAGATGCCGTAAGTACATTGATGTACCTCGATCCTTTCATAACCATTTGCGATCATGCAACCATATAGTTTGGTGAATGCATTGCTACAACTTTAATATGGGGGAAAAATAAATGCAACTGTATACAGGAAGGGGCAAAATAACTTCCCTGCCTATACCGGTGAATTAAAAAATATTTTCCATGTAAAAAATGTTTACTTACAAACTGTGAAACAAGACAAGAAATCTTTATTCTGGTAAGTTTTAAAAAGAATATTTGTTTAGCTAGTGGTACCTATGAATGTGTGTTGCACCACCACAATAGAGTAATTCTGTGAAAATCTCTTGGAGAAAAAAATGGAGAGGAAGGTGGATCGCAAAAAAAAAAAGCTTGTTTGTCCACATCTTTATAACGATTGAGGGAGTCGGCCGTAAACTTCCTCTCCATGTAAGCCTTTTCAGTATAATCCCTATCTTTCTTACATTTCTCCCCGTCACAAGTTTTCTATGAAAATACGGTTAATTTGCACCATTAAAACTTCCAATGTTTCACAATCTAAACAAAGTACAGTACTTACATATGAAGTAGTTATTTTCCCTTCACCTTTAAATGTACGTAGGTTATTAACCTGTAGGATAGTTACATGGTAAACCTTAATCATTTAGAGTGGAAAAATGCACTGGTTTACTTAATAGCAAATAACTTCATATTCCTGGCCATCCTTTTTATAAGTTAGGCAAAAATTAACCTCATGGTACTGACAAGACACTTGCCACCCATCGTAGGAGGAAGGGGGCTCCCCTCAAAGCAAAGAAAACTATAATCTAGTATAACTCTTAAAATTATGAACATTTTTTTAAAGTACAGTTAATTTAAAAATAATACTGTCAACTACTGTGTATATAGGTTTGGAGCAGAAGTTCCAAATGTCCTCCAAGTGCAGAAAAGTATATTTTTCAGGAACAGCAAAAAAAAGAACAAATACCGTAGCTTAGAAGCTTATGGACATATAACAATGGTATCTTTGACCTCCTGCAAAATCAAAACAAATAGTGGGAGGCATTTAGAACATGCTGAGGTTGTCGGCATTGGCATATAGAACCATTTCCTCGGAAAAAGTAATTTTCTTAAAAAGTGGCACTTAGAACGTTTGGAACTTCTGCTCTTCATGTGTTTAATCTTAAATTATCTTATTACAGTGTTAATTCTCTTGACAACTGCTGCTTATCAGTGTTCCTTTTAGTAAGTTCTGGGCCCTATTTTGAAGTGAGTCTTACTTCAACAGTTTTGACCAAATATTAATCCACCAAGCACAGTTAAGTGATGGCAACTTATTTGAATAAATTCCTCCCTAACTAATGTTTGCTTATGGAGACGTAACTTCACCATTTTGGATTCATGTGTTTTTAATAATAATTATTGTTTCAGTTTCATTTATGACAATTTAACTTTGTTAGAGCTTCAAATGTATACTGATATACTGTAATTTCTGATGTCACATGAAACTGTATGCTAGTTATATTGCAGCATCTGAAACAGTTAAAAGAAATTAAATTTGTACTCCGGACGTTTCTATGGGTACACTAACACAGGCATTGCATTAATACTAATTTTAAATAAACCACAAACTCTTAACTGTGGGCTTTATAACGTGTCCAGAATTTTAGTAATGAAACGAACACATTTTATTCCTAAAAAATTAATGTTTTATTTTACAGTTGCTCATCTCCCCTCAACATGGGCTCATTTATCATTCCACTCAAGAAATTCTAACATGTAATTTACTTCACCTGATTAATAATGGTTCAATATTCGGACCTCTTGTCTAGCTAATAGGACACATCCAGTATTGTTGGCCTCAGGCAGACGAGTGGAACCGTCCCTATTTCTAGCAGTCGCAAACTAAATGCACAGCGGCAGTTGTACCAGGGGCGAGTGATGACACTGATAACTACTGTACTCCAGAAATTATAATTCAGTTGTCATCCCTGGATTGCCTTGGGTGTATATCGTAAAGGTAGATCATAACGAAAATGTAAAAATATATTTCAGTTTCCTTTATTGCCTGTCCAGAGGTAGAACTACATAGTTCTGTACTTGCTAAAGTACTCACTTCAGACAGGTAACGTTTACAACTTAAATGCGGAAAGTTAATATGAGAGACCCGCGCCCAAGTTGACAATGTCATGATGGTTTGTCCAGGTTTCTTCTCTGCTGTGATTTGCCTCATTTTGCACAAAACAAACAAAAAAACTGAATACAAATACCTATACTATGTTACCCAACGGGTGTTGGAGCTACGTAATTGCCAGATGGATTGCTGTTTAGAGAACCTATCTACTGTCTTATAAAAGTAAATAACACAAAAAATGGACAGTAATACTGCCCATTTTACCGGCGAATCTGTCCTCTAGGCTTCACAGTCCCTCTCCAGCCTACGGCAACACGCGCAACACCTCCACTTTCACCTGCCATGACGTCCTGACTGATAAACACTCCACCGGCCATCTTTCCACGTCCATTCACTAGCTCCGATTGACGATGACTACAGATCCCTGGGCAGACACACTAACTTACCCGGCACCGTCGCGGAGTGATACACCAGGATCCAACTTCTTTACAAAAATGGTCAACTACCATTTATAATGAAAGAAAATTACGTAACACTGTTACTGACAAAATTTAACAATAGTTTACCACACAATGACCACAAATTATTCATTACTTTATTTAATTGGGGACATGCGGTGCCATCAAATTGTCAAATAGTTCCGCGAAGCACCACCTTTCCAGTGCTCGGTTGCACACAGCCCTACCACCCACTAAGCTGTATGAGCCTCCAAGTGTCTGAACTCTGACCTGCCTGCCCACTGAATAACATCCCAGATCACTGAAGTGAAATGTTCAAAATCATAACTCAAAATACAAGAAGTTACTTAGAAAAGTTGCTTAAATTAAATTCTCTTTAAAATGAGTCCAAACACGAAATAAATCAATTAAAATTTACTACTTTTAAACTTGCCTTAGCAGTCAAATGTAATTTCGTAACAAAGTTTTAATGTTAATTTCTCTACTAACATCTCCAATTACTATGTCAGATCCCGCAGTATAAAAATTTTCAATTGATTAACTTGGCAGAATTAAATTGTTACAAACAAAATTATTAATTAAAAAGAGACCAAAAAAAATTAAATTATACCTGGAAATGCTCACCTTCTCTGCTACAGCTCTGTATGGCTTGCAGTGTGGATTGCATTAATTGTCTGTCCACAGGTTCCAGCATTGTTGGTTTTTCAGACATCCAGTTCAAACTCATTTCAATACATACACTAGTTGATCATAGACTGGTTACCACAGCTGTGTTGCTTGTGTGATTCATTGTCAGTTTACATATTACAAACTGCACTGCAAATCAAATCAGTACACTGCTCTAAGCAGACTATTCTACAGAACCACGGCTGTGCAGCACACCACTTGTTTCCCACCACTGCAGTCTGGTTCAAGGTTCAACTCCTGGTATGGCTAATATATATATATATATATATATATATATATATATATATATATTTTTTTTTTCACAAATGGGAAATGAGGTATTGCTGCAGTCTGGTAGATTTTTTGGAGACGAATGGTTTGCCGTAACTATAAGATACCGTAACACACTCCTTGACTATGGTTGGCCACTATATCCTTCCTATTAACAGAAGTGGCTGTCTGATAGCTAGCTCAAAATCATCTTTAATGAATACAGCTTCTTGTTTGTACACAATAACCCCAAGGTTGTGTGATTATTTCATTGCCTTTTACAAAGAGAGGATCCACTAAACAATAAGGTTAAGTATAAGCGGAAAACAATACAGGCATACTGTACGTAACACAAAATGAGGATGTTTTGTTTCTAAACACGTCACTGATTTTGCAATATATCTTCCCCAAAATCAAAACCACTAGGTAGCAAATAATTAACATAACGGTACTCATAGTGGTCTAGCATGGACTGTAACGAGTTTACAACCATATGTATTTGGTAGGTAAGTGAACCAACTAAGCAATTTATTCATAATACGTAATAATGAGTTATAATTTACACTACTGGGAAAAAATGTGGTGCTTTAACATAACAAGAATGTCAATTGGTTACACAAGTCATTTACAGTTCCAGCAACCGTTGATTACTCTAATTTATGGATACAGCACAAACTTTTGTCTCTTGGTGAAAATATTGAAAACAAATCCTGAACAACATTCCCACATGTTTTATGATACCTTCTCTGCTAGGTCCTGCTTGTACAATTGCACTGTAGAATTTATATAAGTGTTTACTATTAAAGATACATTCGCCAAATTTCCACCTAGTGGCAGGAATTGTAACCAACTTTTTTTTTCTCTTGTAAAATGCTTCAGTGTTCCCTTATCATTAATATGTATCACTACTGTACATTCATTACAGTCTACACTAGGCCACTGTTAGTACAGTCACTTCATAACCTCCAGGCACTTTAAAGGTGAATCCCAAACACAGTTTGTAGTTCAACCAATCACAGACGATTAACCTAAATGTGTGGATGGAGTTAAGATGACATTCTGTATTGACGAAAGGTAATAAAATATTTGCACGTACTTCTGAATTGTGGAGACTTGACACACTGTGTTACACAAAACAAAGTATAATTTAGTACAAATTTATTTTGAACATATTTTATAGTTATGTATGTATGTATACAAAATGCCATGCATAATAAAAAATATAAATACGTATTCACATTATACATCAATACAATAAACATAAACATAAAATCTTGAAAAAATACACACAATACACATCTAAATTAAACTAAAACTTTTGTGTTCAGAGTTACAACCATAAAATATTAACATTTAACAAATCACAAAGCCACAACACTAACATCTATTTATCAAAACCTATTAATGACAAGTTACTACAAACCTTAGTAATCAAACAAGGATGCGAGTTAAATTTACTCAAAATCTTATTTATTTAACTTAAGATGGAGTTGGAATACGAAAAATACAATTACTAAATCTAAACATTAAAGTCATCAGACAATATCGTCAGCAATCAATATATTAAATTTTTTTGACATATTTACACCAACCGCAGCTCTACTTTGACTTGTCTTGTCACTACATCACGTAAACTGCAATCTTAATTCTTCCTGACTTTATTATTCAAACCATAAAGGTTTTTGTCTCATATTTCTTCCAACTGTATGTCCGGTAAGGCAGGGGCGGCATTTCAGGTTTTTCCAGGGGGGGGAGGGGGGCAAGATTTTGTTTTCTGACGACAGTGACCTTGTTGCATCTTTTTTATTAATTAAGCATGTGTAAATTAGATACTTTAATAATAAAACTTCAGTTTTATGTCCTTAAGTTAACATTATTTACATTTAAAAATACAAAAAATATATTTATACACAAAAATTCCAAATCCAGGGGGGGGGCTTTTGCCCCCCCCCCCTGTAGGCCAAAATGACGCCCCTGCGGTAAGGGCATTGGAACATGGAAAACAAAAAATTATTAATCTACACATTGTTACTTTTAGAGAGGCCACTGTTTTTAACTGCATAAAGTTACGTGTCCCGACAACAAAATTTGTGATTGCAGCCACATTCACGTGGAGTTTGTGAGAACTTTATTAAGTTCACGCACACTTTTTTTAGAATGCTGTCTCATGAACATGTTTTTTATGTAATATCATAATAAGTGAAGGAAAGAATTGAAATAAAGTGGCCACTTCATCAAGTACTTACATTACTACTGTAATTTGACCAATCATTAATTGCCTAGAGTAAAACAATGTTTTGTATAGAACTGGAAAATTTTGGTACAAAAGATTGTGTCACACTAGGTACGTAACTACTAGTTGGTCAAGGTAGCATACCGGTAAGTACCGTATCTACTCGCATAATCGCAGCATATTTTTGACCAAATTTTAGAGCCAAAAAATGGGGTGCTGACATTATGAGGGGATTTCAAAAAATATTACTGTCTAAATTTTTTTGGTGTAAAATATAACTACTGTACACTTTTTTATTTTTTTTCTATATTTACTCATCCATAACATGACCATTTCTCCAAAAATAAAGAAAAAGATTTCCGGGGTGCGTAGTAAACATGGAAAAAATAAGTGACTATAAAATCTTGTTAATATATTCATATGCATCACTCGATGAAAATAGTTTAAAATTATCCCGCATAAGACGTTTACATTTCACTGTCCAATACAGGTACGCTATTATTTCCCGAGTAAGTAGTTTATAAACAAATCTGATTCACGCTTGAAACGTCACAATTCTTCAGACGCAGCTACATTACCAACACGCATCATCAACTAGCGAGCGTGACTCATTGTGTCTGGAGATAGGTCATGTAAGCATTCTGGAGGATTTAGGTCCACGCCTGGTACCTAGATGCTTGGTTCAGCTGCCAGGTCTCGTAGGCACGAAATACAAAGGATCTAGGTGCGCGCATCACACATACTAGTGCTTAAATGGTTGTTTCAGTCGCCATATCTTGTAGGCACGAAACACAGAGGATCTAGGTGCGCGCACAGTGAAGACTTGTACCTAGATGCTCGGTTCTGCTGCCACATCTTGTAGGCACAAAACACAGAGGATCTAGGTGCGCGCGCCATTCAGACTGGTACCTAGATGCTAGGTTCTGCCGCCACGTTTTGAAGGCATGAAATACGGAGGATCTAGTTGTGCATGCTAGAGCACCGTACTTCCGATCGACAGACATTTGCAACGGTCACATTTTGCAGATTCCACATTTTTACCATTCTGGCTAAGACGTTTTCTAGCCGAAAGTGATCACAAAACCTCGTCTCTTGGTAAATGTCTTAACAGAGTTTTACTGTATTGTGTCCCCTGTTGAAAAAGATGGGGTATGGCCATTATTCAGGGTTTTTAAAATACTGCTTTAAGCCTTTCAAAATAATGGTGCAGCCATTGTGCGAGTAAATACGGTACTTGAAGTCAAAGTAAAGCTCTTTTATTCATTCTCTTCCTCACTTATTACAATAACACAAAAAAAGTTCACAAGCTGGAATTCTGAAAGTGTGCATGAACTTCAAGTATCCTAACAAACACCCCATGAATGGTTAGAATATGTAACTTTATGCAGGTAGCTTCAGAGGTCTCTCTAAAAGTAAACATGTGCACTTGAACAAATCTACTATTTTTCAGTTGAACAAATTTACTATTTTCCATGCACCATTGCCCTTTACAAATAGTATGCCCTTTTATGCCTAATCCAAAACAGAAATACAAATGTAAGTCTACAATTTAGGCTGCAAGATTCCCCAAATATACTTAAGATTCCTCCAAACCTAAAATATCATGGCATAAAGATGTATATATTTTTTATTTAAATGAGTAACAACCATTAACAAGGGCTCTGAAAAATAACATAACATTACTTGTAAATTTTCATGAAAGAGAGAGCAAGTGTATGTATTCACTTTTCTTGTACAAAATTGCCAATCATACATGCCTAACCTTACATTTTAAATTAACAAAAGAAAGTATTAACAAGTTACATAATGTATTTATTATGTACAAAATTCACAACAAAGTTTATGGCCTGAGCGGTACAAAATGTTGATAATAGTTGCGAGTAAAGTCAAGCATGAGGTCTTGCATGCACTCGGGCACATCTCCAACACAGCGAGCTGGTGAGCCCCCAAACCGCGTGAAAGGTGGCACCACTGTCTCTGGCGGCAGAACAGCATCATCCTCGATCATGCAGCAATCTTTCAGGACGCAGCGCCGGCCCTGCAAACACATATCACGTATTACATCTACTGGCCTTATTTCCATCAAGTTAAACCACACTGCAAGCTAGTTTGGTGAAAGTCAGCTATGAGAACATCAACTTAAAATACTAACACGCAGAATAAAAGAAACATCACTAGTCCTGGGACCTACTTGACAATTTCTGAATGCACTATCAACTGATACCAGCTAGCAACTATGAAGACACACCAATACTGAAATATTTAATTGATTTATTCAAGAAGTGTCATGAAATGAGCGTGTTAAGAAGTAAACATGTTATATCTGGCTGCAGAAGTGGCATACAGATTATCTGTCTGCCACGTGATGTTACCAGATGCAAGGGGCAGTGATGTGCATACACTTACGTATGAGGTAAGATAATGTATATTTATGGAGAGATTAAAATGGACAAAAGTTATTCCTATTTGTAATAAAAAAATAATGGAAATATAAATAATTACAAACCAAAAGCAGTGTTATAAATTTGTTCTAATATTCTGGAAAAAATATTACATAAGATTATATTATCTGAACCATCATAACACTCTTTCAAACAAACAATATGTATTTATGTAAAGTAAAACCAGTGAACAAGCACAACTTAGTCTAAGAAATGTCATTTATAAAGATCTTGATAGTAAATCATATGTTGCCTGTGTATTTACAGACGGCTTTTGATTGCGTCAACCAAAAAATACTGTTGAATATTGGCTAGGTACATATGGGGCATGGCAAATATCTAATAATGTTATTTCTCTCAATTCGTATTTAAATCATCAGTAATGAGCATTGTTAAAAAAAATTCTTACTATAGAACAAGCATTTCTGAACCTAAAACAACTCATATTGGACAGCATACCTCAATATTTAATACTGGATGCTCTTTAGTTTATAAATGACCATGCAACATATATTACTAATGACAATACTACAATTTTTGCAGATGATACACAAATACCAGCTAATATGAAACAGCAGTTTGAATATAACAATACTGACACAGCTCTTGTTGAGATGTACTTCTTGTTTAATGGAAATAAACTAATTTTAAATATAAATAAATTGTATGTTGTTCACTTCACTTATGATAAATGTAATAAATGTATGTTTAATATAAACACTCGTAGCAACTGCAGTCAGACTTTAAATTGATCATACTGCTAGCTACTGGGTCTAATAATTGTAGACACAAACTTAAACTGGGAAAAACAGCCAAGTATTCTAAGACACAAGTTACGTTCCTTATGTTTTGTTTTAAGTCTAATGAATTAATTTGCTCTTATGAAATAGTAATTAGTTTATACTTTTAAATGTGAACTATGTCATTAAATATGGAATTATATCTGGGGTGTTAAAAAAATTAGAAAGTGATATTTAAAATTCAAATAACGATTATACAGATACTGTACTTGTCAAACTGAAAATTAAGACTCCTGTATGCCATACTTTCATAATTAAATGAGAGCTCTTAACTAATCCTGGTTTATACATGTACAGTACAATTTTTTGCACAACTAAATTGTCCTACACGCACATTATTAACAATGACCTGTAACTTAAAATTTTTTTTATCGTAATTTCATAATGATAACTATGAAAAATCCACAATCAGAGTGCACTATAATAAACTGTACGAATAAATTAATACAAAATACACTGGAACATGTAAATGCATTCAACAAATAAGATGTCAAGGATGTCCCATTATGCCTCAATAGTCTCCAGGTCTCTCGTCTTGCCTCATTCTCTCCAAAGACCACAGACTACAACAACTCAGAGATGGTGTCTAGCTCAGCACAAGACCAACCACCTTAGCAGAGTGTGTCATAGAATTGAAGTGTGTGTGCAGCACTGTGTTAGTGTAGTGAAAAAACCCACTGCAAGTTGCTGAAAAGTAGTCCTTCAAGTGTATTTATCCATACATGTATTTAAATAAGATCTGAAAGTCAGAGAATGTTTAGATTACGGACCACTCTCACTCTTGCCATAAATTTATTAAATAATGTGATTAATATACTGTGAATTAACTAATACGGTACAGTTCACATTAAGTCCATGAAATGAGAGCGACTTACAATGACACAATTCTTTCCAATATGGACATAGGAGCCAACCATTGCAGCGTTCACAATAGACCCTTCACCTACAAACACGTGATCCCCCATGTGTAACGGGAAAAATGCAACCCTGTAACAAAAAGTACCAATGTTAACACTACACACGGCATGAACCGTTAAGGATGCAATAGTGTCATATTTCATAGCAAGTTATAGCCATAATGTCACATTTGAATGTTTAGTAGTTAAGACATCTGTACACAGTATCTAATTTCAGCTAACTTCTTTCATACCAATGGGCATAACAGAAGACAGGCCAGTTTATGTAGCAGAAGTGAAAACAGAAAACATTAGTTCTTATTTATACAGTACCCAAAGTGCTAACAAGAAAAATGGTGGTCAAGACAGTGGTTTCTCAAATAACAACCTTGAGCAACACAGCATATATACATGCATGGAAAAATTGGGGTTTTTGTAAAATATTTTTGTATGCTTGCTGACTATTAATACGTAAGTAGACTTGAACACAATTTCTTAAAATGTTAAAAAAGAAAAACATTAATAAACACAACTTTAAAAATGTGTGTCTGTGTTCCAATATGTTTGCATCAGTTTCCTTTTTTGAGTTATAATATTGACAAGTGTCTGGTAGCTCAGTGATTAAAGTGCACAGCATCAACAGTTCCATTTTTTTATTCATGGTTCAAATCTCTCCAATTTATAACTTTGTTTTATAGTGTTAAATTGAAAATTACGGCTGAATATTAAATAAGTTATTCATTAGTGTTGATTTGTATTGTATTTTTGAAAGACGCAATTATTTAAAGTTAATGGTGTATACACAATTGGTAGGTTCTAGTGGTTCATTAGGACTTATATAAATTGATTTTTGATTACTACAATCAAAATCTAGCATTTAATAACTGTAAAAAATATGCAAAATATTTGTTTCCATGATTTGTGTCTTTTAAATTAATTTTAAAATTCCAAACACATTATTTTTCCCATTAAGAAGTCTGGTATTTCATCTTCTGAGTGTTGCTTCTGTAAGAGACACTGTACTAAAAGAAGTGAGCAAATTTTTGTAGTGATTCTTTTTCTGCTTAAATTTATACATAAAAAAATAAACATTAAATAACTAAAGTAATCTAAAAACATATTTGTTGTGCACATGTGCATAACATCAAGGAATTATTTAAAAACAGTTTATTTTGAGTAGCCTACATTCACTCACACATAAGTTACGGTATAATTTTTTGGGGAATCTGCAGAAACAACTTGCAAAATGTTTTCACAGCAGAAAAAAGGGCTTTAAGCATAATTATAAATTTATCCCCAACAGATAGCTGCAGAAATGTTTTTAAAATATTGAAAATTCTCCCAGTCCCATGTGTTAACATTTACAAAACTATTATTTATGTATACAAAAATATAAATAAATATATTTGAAACAATCATGAACACAAACACAATACGAGAACAAAAAACCATTTTCACTTGAAGACTGTAAACAAGGCATACACACTTAAAAGTGCACATCGTACTGGATTAAGGCTATATAATAAACTACCATGCACCATTAAGTCCCTAGAGGGAAAAAAATTTAAAGAACAATTGCATGAATTTCTGCTAAATAAATCATTTTACTCTCTGAATACCTGTCAGTATAGGTTAATTCTAACCATGCTACTTGGTTCCCTATTGCATAAATAAGTCAAATTAAGTATTTTGTTAAATATATGTCTTATTTAATATGTATCTAAGTTGATCGTACCATATGTTAGTAAATAATTTGTAAATGTTTAAACCTCTGAGAAATGTTGTAACTACTACTTAATGCTTTTTGATAGGCTTGTGAAACTAATGTCATTAGGCCTATTTTGTTTGAGTAATTATGTTATAACATACTAAATGTTTGTATTTGTATCATATTATATTATATTAGTCCTGACAATTTCTATAGCAATGTACTATTGCTCAACAGAAAGACAAACAAACAAACAAACAAACTGTAAATTCACTTGAACAGTCAAAAGTTACGATAACATTCTACAGTACTGAAAACAAGTTTTTTGTGTTTACTGAATTTCAATAATGTGAATGAGTGAGAAAAAAAAATGTTTCAAAAGCAAACACCATGTTCTTTATGTTATGAACTACATTCAAATGTGTTGAGCCATTTTTAAACGAAAAGCAACTTGACAAATCAGCAATAGAAATAAACCATTTCTTGCAGAAGCTTACTTAAATAAAATCATAACACGTCAAATAAAATAATTCACTTCTTAGTCCATGGCAACATCTGTAAAAAGGAATGTAAACAAAACTGTCAAAAAATTGTTACACGACACGGACTCGGTCCGATACACATTATTAGCATGCATTGCATTCCCATTAACAGCAAGACAAAGTCGAAGTTTGTACAATATAACTGCATACATTCAATAAAAACACACCAATTTTACTAAATGACATAATTTACACTGAAAATAAACACCAGATGTTACATTGTAAAAGTTAAAACATAAAATATCATATTTTCGTAATTAGAAAAATTTGCATGATTAAAATAAAAATTCTATATACAAAAATTGTTGACGTATTTGGTACATTGAAAACCATTAAACATTTAATTTTGATTAAATATCATTTTTTTTGCAAACAGCAGCATTCTTCCTGATTAAGATACCAATTAACGGCTAGGTACTTGGAACTGCCAATTTGCTGTGATGTATGGTAGAAGTAACAAGTGTACAGCACCTTTTGCGACACAAAGAGATATCATGACAAAGTGTTGAGCAGTTAGCAGCGTGACCTTGTTTCTCTGACGGTTCTTAATTGACCAATTAAAAAATATGAGGGCAGCTTATTGCATACTGACTAGCTGTCGCGTCTAGAGCGTTCGTGAGACATAAGCATATCACATGAAACTATTAAAAACAATAATGCGACTGTGAAGATTTTAATGAGCATTTGAACCAGGGGCAGATCCAGTGAAGAGGTTATGACTCCACCCAACCAAAAACTACAATTTCAATTGAATACTAAAGACCTACTTCATAAAGTGAAATCAGGCTATTGCATAATTGCCTATGATTTTGACGGGCCTGACTCGAACAGCCTTAAGGGCAATGCCTATGCAAGAACCCATGACAGAGAAAGGATATAGATTTACATGTTAAATTTAATTAGAATGAGCTATATGCCATCACAGACTTTTTTTGTTAATCTCAGAGCAGCACAAATTGTCATACCATCTTTTACGATACTTTTTTCAATACTCTGAAAGCTGAAAGCCAATATTTTAATTCTCAAATATCAATAATATTCAAAAACATGTCTTCATATCATTTTTTTCCACGTTGAAATTCCTGTAGTAATATTTTCCTCATTGAAACACGAAAAAAAAATTGTTTCTGCCTAAAGTATTATTGTGAAACTGATATAATTTAACATGTAAGAACTCTTATCCTTGCTCTTGCAGGCAGACACCACCCTTAAACACTCTTTAAATCAAACAAAACAAGACACAAACATATATGAGAGAGATATATGAAACTGATACCCTTTACTGAATTTCTTGAAGGGCGGTCGTATTACTGCATTCTTGCTGATGATGCAATGCCTGCCAGCTCGGACATTGGCAAGGTCCCCACGAATGATGGCATCCGACTGAACTATAACTTTACCGCTGAGGACAATATTCTGGGATCCACAGAGGACTGTTTGTCTGCACACTTTGTTTCCAGATGCCTACAATGTCCGCAAGCATATAAAATTCTTTAAGTAATTACGTACAGGTAGGCTATATCATGTTTGATTAACAATTCCAAACATTTTCTCACTTATTTTTAAGATATATCACTACAACTGGAGTGCTGTAGTTCTAAATTCATAAAACACATCACATTTTAACAGTTTAGGGATACAATAATATGGTAATTTACTTGGTCACATTTCACTGTAACAGAGTCAACTAAAAAAAATAGAATCACTTATTTTTCTAAGGAAACTGACATATTTTCTGTTTAGTTAAGCAGGCCTACCACAAGTCTGACAATAGGCCTACGTGTATTACTAATATTAATAATAATAATACTAACAGGCCTAATTCCCTTGCAATCGGGCTGACACCTGGCGGAACGTACAAATCTTCTCAAAAAAAAAGGAGAAAAGGGCCTTTAGGCCTAGCGTGATGATAAAGAAAGGAATTTAGATAATAGAAACCATTTGAGGGCCAGGAGGAAAATTGAAAGACTGATCAGGTTGCATATGGTGATGAACAGAGAGGGAGGGATGGGGCAGTTTAGCCTGCAAACTAAGGGAACTTTTAAGGGAAAAGGAAACAACTGTGAGAAGAATTAAAGGGTGAGGACGAGAACAGGGAGGGGGAGACAGTCAATGCTGGTAAGGACTGTGAGGGAGTGGACTGGAGGATTGGTTCTGGGGGGATAAGGAAGACTCAGCTCACCACCGGGTGATAACCAAATTGCGATTGTAAAAAAAACTTATGACAAATAAGATGGGTCAGCGAGTTTCTTAAGCAGCTTGGTAGGTGTTATAAGGGACTCTGAGCTTTCGTAAAGGTTCAGAGACAAATGAGAATGAAACTGGCCAGGGCCTATATTGTGGACCCACTCCAGCATTCACGTGGAGTAGTTTCAGAATGCCTAGAAAAACTAAAATCAACACGTCATGACTGGGGATTGAACCCGTGCAGCCACAATTGGCTGAAATCGCTAACATCATTCTGTAATTTAAATAAACACAACCTACAGAACTTAGTATACATATCGTGTTATTATATTCTGCAACAGTTTTTACACAGTCTCTTCAACAACACATCGCCCAGGTCATCGTAACAAAAACCTAGGCACATATAAATGCTATAAAACATATTTTAGATGCTTACAGTTTCCACGTAATCAGGCTTATTGTAGTAAATATTTTGTATCTCCATAATATAACTATTGAAATCTACAGAACACAACCTGACAACGTAACAACCATTTAACTATTTTATCTTGTATTTTTGTTTACGATATAAAACCATAGAGAAAAAATAGTATACGACAAAAGAGGTTTGTTTTACTCTGCCTTGACTCTTTGCGCTCTTGCAGCTCTCGGGTAAGGTTAATCCTACTACAGGTTAGAAAGATCAATGTTATAAGTTTGGCACAGGGAAAATTTCTGCCACTTGAGCGCTGGTATCGCTAGTGCACCAAACTGACCAATCACAGAGTTTTCCTGAATTTTAAGTTACATTAAGTTGATAATTAAAAACGCGAAATCGGTTTATTTTCACTTTTAAATTAAATAAAATTACTAATATAATTTCAAAGTTTATTTATATTTCATTTTACTACGATTTTGTATTTTTCTGGTCTCTTAGCGATTGAAGCGAAACTAGTGGCAGAAATTTTCCCTGTGGCAAGCTCTCCCATAAGAAAACGTATTTTCTTTCTAACCTGTAGTAGAATTAACCTTATATCGGGGCACTCCTAGGCGATTTACTAACCGGAAACAAAATGGCGCAGGATGTTTTACTCGTCAGGTCAAGATGCTCCTCCTCGCGAGGAAGAGTTGCGAGGGCAAGTAGAAGCAAATCGTCTGCTATATGTTACGGCGAGCATACTGCTGTCGACTGCGCAGTTTACTTTCGCTGTCGTGTTTTAAAATAGAGAAAATAAGAATTATTTCAGACATGGATGACGACAGTAAAGTTGCTGCAGCTGAATAAGGTTTTTTTTTATCCTAACCAATAAAACTTTTCTGTAATGGTATTGTTTGCATGTGGTTGTTAACCTCTAAAAACAGTTCGCAAAAATTGGTTAATATTTGTAGAATGTGTTTAATTCCCGTAAATGATGAGCTCTTTTCACGAATTTTTCTTCTTTGTGGTTAGTAATTCAAGTTATAAAAATTGTTAAGTTATTATTCTCCTTGATGTTGGACTTGTATATCCCCTGGTCACGGTCGTAGAAGAACAGGTCTGGACACTCGCCTATCTACCAATGTATTTTGCTTGACCCCCTTGTTGTTTGACTGTAGTTCGTCAAGTTACCGAGAATGTCGTACTTTTTGGCGCTGTTTTCCGGGCGGTCGGACTCAAACTCCGCCCACTTTTTTCCATTGTTAAATTTATAAAGTAAATAAAGATTGCTGGAGCCTTTTCTTAAATTTGTGAGCGATGAAAGTATTTCATAAATTGATAAAAAATACGTTTTGATAAATTGTTTATCTGAGCGGAAAGGAAGTGGGCGGAGTTTAGTCCGACCGCCGTAACATCAGCGCCAATAAAATTCAATTCAATTCAATTCTTTATTGTCCAGTAGACTACAGTTGTGTACAAATATGGTACAGGTAGTACAGAACTCGTCAATTTGTTAACAAAATTATATACATATATACAATACAATACATATTGCAAATGTTTTTGCATATCTGACTCTGACCAGAAACATTTTTCTTTTAGTAAAGCTGTCATGTTGACAAAAAAAAGGCAACAGAGACTATACAATATTAATTACATCAGGCACATATTTACACAGTCATATTTCAATAGATGCTACATATCATATACAGAAACACTTAACCTCTGTTTCAGCAAATGCTGTATCCATGAACTCCCTAGCAGAATAAAAATTATAGTTTAAAAGCATACACTTAAGTTTTTTCTTAAATTCAGGTGCACTTTTTACAGATTTAAAGTTAGCAGGAAGTTTGTTGTAGAGAGACAACACAATATTCTCGGTGACTTGGTGAACTAAAACCAAAATATTTTACGAATGCAATAAAACAAACCAACTAACAAACTTAAAAACACAACTATGATGTATACATTATGAAAACATTGAGACAATTTCCCTTCATAACATGATATGAAACTACACTTTTCATCTTTGTATATGCCTAAGCACGAGAAGGCTACACAATCTGAAGTTACGAAAAATATAATCAAAACTTTACTTTTAGCACGAGAAATTGTTCACTGCTACACGAATGATATAACTGCATGTAAGCATGCAGGTGGGCAGACAGTTTCTGCAGTCCAAGTGGCGATACAAATTTTCTGATTGGCTTATGCAAATCGGAGAGGGGTGGTAGTTGCACCGAGCCGAAATAGGCTCCGCCCCTTGCGCCTTGTGTTTTCGAGTGTAATTCCAACTACGACTCGAGGTGCAGGAGCAGAGCAGATTTACTTGTGTTGTGCTGTGTCGGTGCAAAATTGCAAATGGTGATATTTAATCGGCCCCCTGGTCGTGCAGAGTTTCTACTGTTATGTTTTAAGTTCTGTGCATGTTTTTTAACCGAGAACCAACCTTTTAAAGAACGTATGGGACAGAGACAATTTCTGCCGCATGAGCACTGGAACCGGTAAGAGGTTTTTGAACTGTACAGTCACAAGGTTTTTGTGAATTTTAAATTACATCAAGTTGATAATTTCAAAACAAAAATCTGTTTGTTTAACATTTTAAAATTATACTAAATTATTTCTCTCTTTGCTACGCCTGGTTAAAATAAATTTTACTATAAATTTAGTTTTATATTAGGTACTGACCTGTGCCTGACACCACATGATCCTTAGCGACCGTTCGCACCTCTGTACCAGTAATGCCAGTAGCCATAGCCAACACCACCAGCGACCCAGATGCATACGGAAAACATCTCGAGATGTTTCCTTTACTGGAGGATCAACTGAGCGGTTACCTTATTTCACCATGTGGCTACTTCAATAAAATCAAGGTAAGTTTAATTAGGAAACACAATTAAGCCAAGTAATAACACCTCCACATGTGCACAAGCCTCCTCGGAGAAAATTACATCGGTCGTTTCACCAGGCATTACAGCGTCGATATACATGACATGTGCGAACATCAAAATGTGTCATCTCAAACACACAGTGTGAGCATGTGTAGGCCAATTCAGAAATGTTACGCCACTGAGCATATTTTTACTTTATTTTTGATAGTCACACATAGGCAGAAAATAAAAAGTAAATTTAAAATGCTGCACGACTCTAAACGTCAAAACATGGTCCAGAGTGACATCCTGACGAAACCAAAGATGGCACTTTTCTTTAAATTCATTACCAGTGTTTTTGTTATCAAATAAAAGTGCTTTATGTGTAGTCTCTCAACCATTCATGCCAGCTCTGACTTTGAGCGACAGCTTAATAAGACAACCAGAATGGAAAGCATTGTAACATAATTTACCTCAGTGCTTGAACATCTATGTTTTCAGCAATCGCACATATATATTATTGCTTCAAAGAGCTGATACATGTTGACGCGCGCGGAGGTGGAGGTTATAAGTCAGATTCCGCCGGATAGCACCGGCAAAGTAATGCCCTTTAGCACCAGCACCGTTGTGAAAGAACAGGCACTCAGAATGAGAGACAGACTCTATTTCACAGGGTCATGCGGCCGACGGCCGTGGCGTAGAAATAACACTGCCCGCTCGTCGTCGTAAATACTTACGCAGGGGAATCTTTTGGCATTCCCCACGCCCGTCGCACAGACAAAGCACCAATAGATACATCCTGGGTAGTGCGGGTTGAAGGGTTCCGTGCCCTGAAGGCCATGAAGCAGCAAGTCAATGAAATATGTACCTCAATGATATCTGTATTTATTGTTAAGAATCATACTCCATACAAATTCCAAACACAGTGATGCGCTAAGCGGATATGGCCCTAAGCCCGACCGGTGGCGACACTGTGGTTAAAAACACCACGCGGGTGGCAAATTATTTACTTAAGGCCCCAGGGCGGTTGAGTTGCAGGGATTGAGGGGCACCTCCGGGCCAATATAAAGAGAATTATGGTTCTGTGGTTGAAAATTTAAACTATTGATACGCTATGAATGATGCAAAGTTTTGTAAGGCCCGGAGTGACTCGCACGTCCATCCGCTTCGATTCGCCGGCTTAGCGCCAACTGACAATTCCTTCCCGCGCCGGTGACCTCGTCCGACCAAGCGTGGGAAGCAACAGCCGAAACACAAAATGCACTTACAAACATAGGGGCGAATGCCCCAAAACACTGGAAAATTATGCATTTGCTGAATAGCGTCCCAAATTTGGTTTGTGGGACAGTTTATATGGTTTTCAGTTATTTAAGAATTCATTAGAATTTTAAATAAGGAAGCACGAAAGAAAACTGGCAATGTTAAAAATATTTATAGAATTAATTAGACACATAAAACACTACTGATTTTTATTACCATTAAATTAAGGAAAAATTACTTGAAAATTTAACATGAAAGACTTGGACTGCAAAGTTGGCTGCATGGGCGATTCCAACTTGCCCACGAGGCGCAGGGGGGTTTCTACTGTTGTTTGAGGTTAGGTACGAAAAAGTGTTGGGAATTTTTCAGACACAACAAGGTTACCCCTGGCCATGAAACACCACTACCAACTTGTGGTGTGACCCACGTTGACGGAATCAGCACGGGAGTGCTAGAAACGACACCTGTTGACAAAAGGTGGATTTACTGTGGTATTCCGTCAACTGGGCACCTTGCTACCAATAAATGGTAGTTCTGTTAATGTGGCGCACACACTGTCTACACTCTACGTCACAGGGGCGGTGTCTGGGCGCCGGCGCCTCTTGCGCACACGTGGTCGGGTGTGTTCCTGTATGCTCCGGCGGTATTGCCGCCGCTGTCATTCCGTAACTGTGGTGCGGTGCGCACGACGGGCTGTACTGGAAGAGGGGCTGCTCCGTTGGCCGGTTCGCCGAGTGCGGAGCTGGTACCTGCCTGGCTGCGGTGGCCGATGGCCTGGCGGTGGCGCTGCCGCTGTCCGGGACGCCAGATCGCCCTGGCAGGTGGTGCACCCGGGGCGTACCCCATGGCCCCAGCGCGTAGACTTGCGGGGAGGAGGGGGGGCTTCACCCATCCCTCAGATGGTCCTCAGATTCTGTGTTGCCCATGGGAGGTGCCGAGGGGCCTGCAGAGCAGGGTTCTGTCCGGCCTAGGTGGAGGGGGGGGCCTCGTGGGCGCCCGGTCCTCACTCTCGTGCAGCACTGGTGGCGGGCTGACACCCGTGTCGTTCTGGCTGGCAGCCTGCGGCAGGCCAGAAGACATTGGGCTGTCGCCCTTGCCCAGTGGCAACTGGCAGAGACCTCCCTGGTGCAGAGCCATTGGGGAGGAGTCGGGCCGCATCGGCAGGTGGCGTCTCGATGCCAGTCGTCGAGGCGCGTACGACTCGGTCGGCTGGCAGTAGTTGCAGTGCAGTGACTCTTTGGCTGATTCTCGGTCCTGGTGAGCGCGCCGGTCATTTCTCACTGGCGTCGATGGGCTCTCCGCATCGGCTGCCTCCTGTTGCCACAGTCGGCGGTGTCCGTTTCATAAAGAGGCATCTTATGCACCCGGTGGGGTGCTGTCTCCTGCATGTGGGGTGTCAGGTGGTGCTGTTCCTCTGGGTCCACTTAGGGTAGGTGCTGTGGCAGCGCCATGTGCCCCGACGTCACCATCGTGCGCAGCGCAAGGTCGTCTCGGTGTATCTCGGTTATCCGACCATTGTGGCATCTCACGAGGTAGGCGGTTCTGCCGCAGGTTCGAACGACCTGTTGGGGTCTCTCCACTTTGCTGCGAAGCCTGCGCAGTAATTTCGCTTGCCTGCCGAGAGAGGGTGTGACTTGATGTACACGCGCTGCCCGGGCTGGAGCTGTTCGGGGGGCTTTCCTGTGGTTTTGAGCCACGGTTGTGCGTAGCGCTGCTGGTTGGACCTCATCGCCATGTGTCGCTCCTTATGTCTCTCTGTACAGACTTCAGGACTTACAGACTCTTCGTTGATGGCCGCACAATGGTACTCCCCCGGGAGTCTTAGGTTGCACCCATTACTGCTGGTGACTGTCTGGTGGCTGCATTCACCCGACATCAAAGCATAAATAGCGCTACAGGCAGATATTCGGCCCAGATCTCGTGTCTCTTACCCACATGGAGGCGGAGCTGCGTCTTTAGGTCTTGTTTCTGGCGCTCCGTGGGGTTGGCACGTGGGTGGTACACTGGCGTGGTGTGGTGGTAGATGCTCCACTTCTCACATGCGTCTCTCCATTTCTTCCCAGTGAACTGAGATCCATTGTCGGTTAGCAACGTCCGGGGGTAGCCCCATCTCGCATAAATATCTGTGTCCATAGTGTGCACAAGGTTTTGGACGCGTTGGCTAGGGACAGCGTATGCTTCCGTCCACGTGGAAAACATGTCCGTTACAACCAAGATGAAGCGCTTGCCGTTCGTGGAGTGGGGGTATGTGCCCATGATGTCCAGGGCGACAGTTTCGAAGGGGCGCTCCGGCAGGCATTGCTGCTACTGTTGCTCGCCGTCGGCCTTCTGCTGTTTTTTATTTATTGGACGTCTCGCAGGCCTTTACATATCTCTGCGCAGCTCGGGTCACCCCTGGCCAGTAAAACAGGCCATTTATGTTTCGTACTGTCTGGCATAATGCCCGTCATAGGCATCGCGGAGCACGCACTCTCATTCCCATTGAGGCACGAACAGTTTCTCGGGTCTGTCCCGCGAGGGGGGGGTCGTGTCTCCACGCGACCGTCCGTCCCTCGTCAGTTGTTCACCATCCCTTGTGCGCACTCCTGGCACTTAGGCATACGGCATATTCGTGCTGCGCAGACACAACTTGCTCGTAAATGTTGTTGATATTGGTCTCTGGCATCGCCGTGACAAGCTGATATAGTAGTGCGTCAGCTGGGCATGGCCCTGGGGGACATGATGTCTTTACAGTCGGTATCGTCGCGTACAATGATGCCCGCGCACGGCACGCACCAACGCATCGGCCAGCTGGTTATCATCCCCGGCGACGTGATCCACCTGGAAATCATACACTTGTGTTGCCATTGACCACCGGGCGAGCTTGCTGTGTGCTTCGCACATGGACTGTAACCATACCAGGCACCTGTTGTCAGTGCGCAGAATGATGCGCTGGTTCTCCAGGTAGGCACAGTACCATCTCACAGCCCACACGATTGCCTGACACTCTTGTTCGTTTACATGGTATCGCCTCTCCGTGGGACCGAAATTGGCGCTCTAGAAGTCGAGCATCCTTTATCCCCTTTCCCGCCGTACTGGTACAGGACCGCACCAATCCCCTCCAGACTTGCATCTATTTGGAGATATAGTGGGTGCTGACATTCGTAGTGGGCTAGGGTCTCGCATTGTGTGAATGCCTTCTTGGTCTCCAGGAACACCCCGTCGGCTTCCGTGGTCCAGCTATACCTTCTCTGTGGTGACAAGAGCGCCGTCAATGGTGCGGTTATGGTTGCAAAATCTTTAATATGCTCACGCAGCCAATTAATCAGCCCAAAGAATTTGCGCAGTTGTTTGCGCGTGGCCGGTAGCTGGCATTCCTCCACAAGATGCAGGTGTTCGGTGTTGGGCTTGATTTCCCATTCGGTCACCATGTGGCCCAAAAATTCTATGTCTGCTTTCCCCATGTGGCATTTGGGTACCGCGCAGGTCAGCCAGTTGATGGCCAGTCGTTCCAAGATGAGCGACAGGTGAAGCAGATGTTTTTCCCACGTACTGGACCATATCAGTACGTCATCAAGATAGGCTAACGTGAAATCGCCCGCCAGGCCGCTTAGCACCAGCACTATACTCCATCCACTCTAAGGTTGCAGCAGTAATAAAAATTGCTAACGAAGTAAATCAAAGCAATTGAATTATGTCTTCACTCCTAGCAGTGTGATTGTGCCGTTACAAACTTAACTTGTATTTTCCAATAATTCAAATGAAATTTATGCTGTGAAAAAATTTTATTGTCATTCACTTGACTGTATTTGCTGCAACCTTAGAATGGATAGGGTATAACATCGTCTGGGACGTCGCGGGCGCCCTCTTCAGGCCTAATGGCATAGCACAAAATGCGACACAAACAGTCTGCGAAACTCTCTCCACGGTATCCCGTACCGTGTCATGCCCGACCACTACTTACTGGCTGGACCCGTCAGCGGCCTCCCAATGCACTGAGGACACTCCTCCTCGCACACACCGTACCGGCGCAGTCGGTTCTCACAGTCATCCAGGAATACCTCTGGGTCTTCGTTCGTCCTTCCAGCAAAGGTTGGTAACGCCTGGAACTGGCGTGGTGTTGACATTACCGGTCAGTTATCTGCGACCGTCTCCATCATGCATGACGTCACTGGTTCAGCGCAGAGTCCAAGGAAGCTTCTCACCTATGTCCTGTCTGTTAGTTGTGGCCAGTCTTTTATTGCCCTGTTTTTTTCTGGGCCTGTCTGGATTACATCGGCAGATACCACATGCCCAAGGAAACTAACTTTCTTTTGAAACAGGTTGAACTTCTTGCGAACCAGCTTCAGATTTGCAGCAGCCACTTTCTGGAACACGGAATCAAGTCTGGTAAGTTGTTCTTCAAATTTTTTACTTGTGACCACGATGTCATTTAAGTAAACATGGCAAACATCTAAAGGTAGGATCTTTTCCAGTAGTCATTCGAAGGTAGCAGGGGCATTGCATAACCCAAACGGCATGACTTTAAACTGCCAAGTTCCTTTCCTTTGCACAGAGAAGGCTGTCTTCTCCCTGTCCTCTTGCGCCACCTCACATTGCCAGTAGCCCCTCTTCATGTCAAGTGTAGAGAACCATTGTGACCCTGTCAAGCTGTACAGTGTGTCATCAATCCGGGGAGGGGGTAGCAGTCCTTTTTGGTCACATCATTCAGCCGGTGGTAATCCACGCAAAATCTTGTGGACCCATCTTTCTTCTTAACTATCACAACTGGTGATGACCAAGGGCTGACCGACAGCTCGATCACATCCAAGTCCTTCATTTCTTTCAAGATGCCATCCACAGACTCTTGTGTAGCCAGAGGCAGTCGTCTTGGGGGTTGCTTGATTGATCTATCTTCTCTTGTATCAATGTGATGTTGTGCAGCGGATGTTCTGCCAAGGTCAAGTGGCCCACATGAAAAAGTTTTCTCGTTTTTCTTCAGAAGTTCTGCCACAACCTTTTCTTGTCTCCAGTTCAGGTTTTCTCCAGTTCTAGTCAGTAGTTCCTTGAGTGGTTCTGGCATAGTCCCATTAGGTCGTCTAACTTGATGGCTTCTTCGTCGGTTGTAGTTATTTGGGAGACTTGTTTGCATACACCTATTATGGCTCCCTCTTTAAGCTGGATTGCCCTGTTCGACAAGTTGACCATTCGAACAGGTAAATTTTCAGAACTTGGCGAAACCAATGTTCATGCTATACCACCACCTCATCAGGTAAGCTGCTTCCTCTCCCCACATGTTCGACCAGAGCTACACGCCGCACAAAATTGCCTCGACACCGTGCTGGAATGACAGTCTCACTGAACGCTGGCAAAACAGTTGTCTCACAAAATACCACTTGGCAGCTGGTTGGCGAGGATAGTTCGCTTCGTGGCATCATTACAAGTTCTCGGTTACCAGCCCTTAGTACTCCCGACCGAGTATCTATACAGCACCCTATCTTGTACAACACATCCAGGCCCAATAAACATTCATCTTCGATGTCGGCTATGTACACTTCGTGTTCAATGCAGATGTCACCCAACTTCAACTGTACCTTTTTCGTCCCCTTCACTGGTGTGGTCTCGTGTGTCACTGTCGTCAGAAAGCTTTGTCTGTAATTATGGCCCCGTGACTGCTGGGGATAAGGGCCCAAAATGTCCGGTCTGACAACAGAAATGGTTGCTCCAGTGTCTACAACCATGCGGCAAGAAACATTATCCAGACTGCCCTCCACTAGGATCGCATCAAAATCTTATTTCACTGAGCATACTTGAAGAAATACTGGGGCCTAAACATCCGCAGCCACCGACCTTCGCCCCTTAAGACCGGTGCTTACATGTTTCCCGATGGCTGGCCAGATCTGGCAGCTTCATCTTGCTCTTGGTTTCTGTTTTACTGTAGCCATCGTGGACACTGGGCTCTCAGGTGTCCGGGTTCTCCACATTCCCAACAGCTTGGTCGCCCCTGTTGTCGAGGGCGGGGTGTAATCGGAGTGAATTGGTTCTTAATTGCATTCATTGTGGTTTCCATTCTCTTCAGGATGTTCTCTAGGCTGTTGTCTCTCTCGTTGTCCGACAGTGCGACTGCCCGCACAGCATGCGAGTTGATGGCCCTCTTGCAGATTCGACCTCCAGTGCTCTGGCCAGGGCATCTTGCATAGTCCTTGGGGCGGCAAGGCGCACTGCTTGGCGCGCCTCTACATCGGCAATGGCGTCGACGAAAAAGCCGACTGCTACGATATCTCGTACCTGTTCTGGACACCCCATCGAGCGACAAATGGGCGAGTCGCACAATGTCCTGCCATAATTCTTGCACTGGCTCCCCTGATCTCTGAGTGCGGCTCCTTAGTTGGGCATGGTGGGCATGTCGTAAGTACTTCTCTCCGAAGCGCAGCTCCAGGGCAGTAACTAATGTCGAGTATTCAAGACGTTGTTGTTCTGGAAGCGACTGGAGTATACTGAGGGCAGGTCCCCTCAGCACAGCAGCGAGATAGTCTGCTGGTCAAACCAGCCATTTATGGTTGCCACAATCTCGAACTGATTTTGGTACTCTCGCCTCGGAGTCTGGCCATCGAAAGGAGCAGCCTTGACAGAAATCCCCTTTCCAATGTTCGATGTAGGCACACTAGACACACCAACATGTTGCAGCCCATTTTCTGCCTGGTTGTGAATCACACTACAGTCTGGTTCAATCTTCGTGGTCGTCTCTTCGCCGTCTTCAAGTATTGATTCAATACTGGCCTTGTCTTCTCCGGTAATCAGATGGCTACCTTCCTGACGCTGACGAAAGTTTTGCCACTGCTTTCTTAGTTCACTTATTTGCTGTTCTACCTTATCATTTATGCTGTTTACCTTCATGTCCATAAAGCCTATCTTCTCGTTCATAGCATCTATTTCCTTGTACACCATTTCTTTTACACTATCTACTTGCTTATTTACATTTTCATTTACACTGTCAACAAGACTAGAAACATTCTCAATTTTCTTATCAACATTTTCATTTACACTATCAATTTTCTTATCAACATTTTCATTTACACTATCAATTTTCTTATAAACATTTTCATTTACACTATCAATTTTCTTATCAACATTTTCATTTCCACTATCAATTTTCTTATCAACGTTTTCATTATCACCGTGAACATTTGCATTTACTGAATTTATTTGGCCACTTAATTGACACTCATTTCCTCAATGAGGGCCTTTAGTGCTTCTATTTCCGCTTACATGCTTCTTGTAATTATTCACATTTACTTACAATTGCAATTCAAACACAAACTTTATAAAGTGGCTCAACTTAAATAAATAGTAATTGTGTGCAATGATTCAACTAACAGAATTAATTATTAAATTTTCTTTATGCCTCTATCCCACTTCTGACACCAGTGTTACAAGTTTAAGCAAAAACTTTATATTTGAGCAATTCCCATGAGTTATTTTGGGATAGAGGTCTTATAATTAGAAATACAAGAGTTAGTTGAATAAAGTTATTGATTTACTATCTCACAAAGCTTACAAAAACACAAAACAGCAATCAACTATAACTTTCACAAAATAATTAGTTATACACACAATTTCTCCTGTGTCACAGACACGTTAATTAAATTTGACAATTAAAGCGCAAAAAATGTCTACCATCAATTAATTAAACACTACAAATCACAATAAAATTCAGTCATACATCCACTCAACAGTCTCTCAAATAGTGACAGTGTACAACCTTAATAGTCCGCAGTGGTGATGAATCGCCTTGTGCTGCGCAGCACCCCGAGTGCACCGCTGTCTTCACTCTTGAGGTCTTCGGTTCGACTCCCGTCGCGCACCTCCTCTTCGCTCGTCAGCCCGCCGCAGCAGTCCTCTTGTTTCGCCCAACACTGCTCCGAAGGTAGCCGCATGCCGCCTCACAGTAGACTCTGACGTCACCAAGATGTCTTCACCAGTCTCTCTCCACAAGCATAGCACCTTCTTCTAGCACGACCAATAGCGAACTCTCCCCAAAGTTGTCGATTCGGTGCTTATACAGGATGGCCAAGAATAAGTGTTACAAATTGATAGGGATGGTAGATGTGCATGTTTGGAACATATTTGATTAAGGAACCCATGTCCGGAAATGCATCCTCATACCTGCAATGGTGCACCAAAGTAACAGGGGTAGGCAGGCAACCTGGCGACAACAAGCCAGTGAAAACATCTGTTGTGTTGTGTTATGTACTACCCGCTTTGA